>CAJVPZ010001903.1:0-13466 GCA_910592135.1 Racocetra fulgida | reverse complement strand
TTTGCATATTGTGTATATTGAACCTAGGCGGCGCTACTCACATGGCAGTAAATTTGATGGCCGCCCTGGTCGATTCAAAGCTTCCTGCCAGTACTAACACTAAGTCTTCTTATCCTTTTAAATTTTTTCTTATTTTCCGGAATTGGGTTTATTGACAATCATTATATATAAAAGGCATCTAACTAACATCGCGTAACGTGACAATCTACGTACACGCTAAAACCAATAACAGATAATATGCTATATAATTCTAAGTTGTCACTTTAAGTGATGCCGGTTAATTATTTGCCAGTGAAATGAGTATCGTTGATTGCCGCCTTCAAAACTTCATGTCTTCATTATTTATTCCGTACCAGCTTCTGTTGGCCATGATTAATACTCGGGTATACGATTTATCGTTATGGATTATATAGTATGGATTGAAATGATATGCATCAAATCTGTACGTACCATTTAAAAATCTACCATTTAAGGTATAATTTCAGTTGCAATCCAATCAAACTGTATCTTGCCGATTATTGGTCCGTAATTGTATCCCAGCGAATATGCAAAAAAAAGGCGTAATTTTGGTGGCTTAAGACTATAAAGCTATTTGCGAATTTTCAAATATTCATTAAAGTTACAACGTTGGATCTCTTTAGATTGTTATACCATATAAAAGTATATAATTGCAGAAATCTAAAAAACCTCATCTTTCTTTACAAGCATTGAATCAAATATTTCCTAAATTATCAACCTTAATAAATAAATATTCTAAATTGTCGATTTCAAAAATATATATCCTAAAATTGTCGAATGCATGTAGGCAGTGTTGTACACAGAACAATTAGTGCCTTGAGTTGATAGATATCCAATAGATCTACCATTAGTAGATACAGATGATTTCATGCGACTTGAGATTAGAAGTAGAGGCCTGCACGGGCCGGGCCGAAATTAGAAAATTTTAAAAACCTCAAAATTGCGGGCCTGGTGTGTTAAGAACATAGTAAATTGCGGGCTGAACTTTTAAAAACATAATAAATTTTATTTTGCGGGCCGGCAAAAGTACAAATTTTTAGGCCCGTGCAGGGCTCTAATTAGAAGTAATCGAATTTATACCCGGCTTATTCGATTTTATTACAATCGACTAAATCTGATTAATTTATTTATTATAATCGGATTTATCCGCGAAATTATGATACGTATAACACGATGAATCGTATTATGATTAAATACCCCGTACATTTGGTTAGGGACATGGTCCGAACAGTCAGCAATGACAACTGATAATTAATCGGTATATAAGTACATCAGTGCATGCATAGAGATTATCTCGCGCGAGATAAACCTAGCATACATATTCTACATATCGATATTGCGCAATTCGCTTATATAAATCTCACATGAAAAATTTGTATTTTAGTATATATTACAGTCCATACATATATTTATTAAATTTACATACGTAAAAATGGCGTAATCATCTCACACGAAAGTGGTATATCTCTATGCATCATATCGATTTAGAAATACTATATTAAGGTGAATCAGTAAGTCACTGGTTCTTTTTCCTTAGAATTCGATATACGTACGTACGTACGTACGTACGCATTCGATATATAAAGATACATACCTCGTACAGTCATAGTAGGCATAAGTGGTACAATAATGAAAGAACATTGAGTTGGAAAAACATACGTACAAAACAAATAGGGGAATATCACCATAATTATGGGGGGTACCTTATACGGCGTTTTACGGTATGTACGTAGGAATAATACTTATTGGATTAGGTAACTCCAATACCTAATACATACGTAGCGATAGGGCACAGCATATTTTAAGGGGCTTGTGTGTTTGAGGCTTAATTTGTAAGTAATATAATGTAAAGATTTTACCAAATTAGTGTGGTGGGAAAAAACAGTTTAGCCTCCTAAGACAATTGATAGTGATTATATCATCTATGTGTGTGATCAGTCATAAGAATAATTTAATGTTAATGTTAATTAAAGATTTAAAAAGTACATACGTATGTACGTACTTACCCCGGATAGCGATAGGGTCTATTGACTATAATTTACCTGGAAACAAAGGTAACAAAAGGAGTTGAGCCAATTTTGAAATCCAGCCTAGAGTGTCCAGGGGACTGCGGCGGCAAAATCTGCGCAGAATTTGTACTGAATTCTGCGAGCAGGATAATAAATGATTGGAGAACATAGTCTATTGTGATAAAATTAGAATTTTCTTTTTGTTGTGATTTTGATGTGATTTTGTTTTTAAAGTATTATTTATATGCCGCCGCAGAATTCGCAAATCTAATGGCAATCGCAGCAGAATTTGTCTGTTAAGGCAGCAGCCCCCTGGACACTCTAATCCAGCCGACTTTAAAAAAAATTTAATGTAGTACAAGATTTTAATATATTTAACACAAAAGTACTACATAGAGATAGCGATAATATTGGTACATGCCATACATTGGTTCTACGTAGAAATCTAGAGTCGTTTGTATATAGATTCACAACGATAAGACGAACAAGTATCTGCTGAAATCAGATGTTAACAATTACATTTACTGTGCAATATTTAAGATTGACTTTTTAGACTAGACAAGTTCCTTTGTTTTATTTTATATATTTATTCAGAGTGCTAGAAAAAAAATGGATTTGTAATTAAGCACATAAATCATATAAAATAAAAACTACCAATTTAACACACTGCATTTTCTTTGAACAATATCTTAATTCATCTCAAATATGATGATTACGTATTGGTATAGTGGTACTAAACTAATTTCATATCGATACGTCTTTATCGTTATACTGCACATCTCTCTGATTTGCCGGACTTTGTCGTCATAGACCAAATATACCAACTTCTCGGCTAAATACGTACCAACGGATCTAGCCATAAACAAATCATTATTATGTATGGAATCCCGATTAAGGTATAGTTAAAATTTTCATGTTTCTGTTTTGTTCGAAATACAATCATAAGCCACGAGAATTTGAGCACAAAATTAGTGTTGATTTCATTTACAGTAACAAATCCTTCCAAAAACAAGATATGAGTAATTTATTGTACTATACTAATTATTCCTGTTTACATCAACAATAAATGCTTTATAACTGACTTAATTCACGAGTGTATTTTCAAAGTTAAATTTCTCTACTTTTTTTTTTTATTGCAGTGTTCCTCAAATAAATAATAACTTATAAAAATCTTTTTCTGTACCTATTTTTACACACTTTTAAATATTATTGTGGAAATATTGTTTACAGGAAACGTACATTATACGTCTTTGTACTACATTAGCGTTAATTTAAAAATTTATAAAAACAAGGTTTGTACGATAGTATCTTATTCGGGATTTATCAAAATTTATAAATACTCAGTCTTTATAATATAAATACTTGAATATTTATAGAATTACTTAATTTGGTCTGTAATTTTGTATTTATACGCCAGTATTCATACGCCAGTTATCTGTTCTTTACTCTATCCTTTCCCTTTTGGCAAAATGAGAACGTTGTATAATATCTCGACAACATCTTCGTCTCATCAGCATATTCACTATGCTAAAGAGAACAAACTAAAATCATTGATCAAACTTGAAAGAATTCTTCCTCCTTCTTCAACAAACCTAAAGTTAGATTTAGTGGAACCAATTTTGTTTCTCAGAGGAATCCCACAAGAATCTGTAGGTTGTTTCTTGAGAGGCAAATTAATTCTGAACTTGAGTAAACCTACAAAGATAAAGAAAATAGAGATGAAGTTTGTTGGAAAAATAAAAACCTTTTGGCCCGAAGGAAAGGTTTATGCTGGTATGCTTTTGTTAACAGTTTTTGTTTATTTGTGATTTGCCTTTTTATGAATATCTTTTTATTTTTTTTATTAGGTTCTGGCATGAATGGAAACGATTTGTGTGAAGAAGACGAAGTCATATCGCACAATTGGACATTTTTGTCATTCCCAAGAGGATCCACCTCAAGATTTTTTAGTTCAGGTCCTTCATTTCAATTATTGGATGCCGGTGCCCATATTTACGATTTCGAATTATACTTGCCCGGTAATCTGCCCGAAACAATACATGCTGATCGTGGTAGAGTCTCTTATAAAATTGTTGCACGCGCTGTACGTGCGGGATTACAAACAAATCTTAATGTGTCACAGCGCGTGACCATAATACGAACAATATTTGATGAAAGGAATGGGGAAGGAATAGTCTATGCAAACGACTGGAGAAAAACTTTAGGCTATGAAATAAATTTGTCAAAGAAAGGATACATGCTTGGTGAATCAATGCGAATTGATTTGAAATTTAATCCTCTTATTCGAGATGTACAAATTATTTCCATCCAGTTAAAAATTTTTGAAGAATCTATTTATAAATCTAATGGTCAAAAAGTTACTGAATCCCAAACTTTTAACGCATTTAATTGTCGATTTGATGACCCCGCTATCTCCAAAACTATTGGTGAAGATGGAAATATTTATTGTCACATCACGCCTCGAATGCCAGAATGCACCGGTCCGATTCATTATTCATGTAAATCTTCTGGAATAACCATAACGCATAAACTAAGATTTCTTTTCACGGTAACGACTCCAGTTGCTGGTAGCTCTAAGAGCAAAAGGAATAAATTTGAAGTCAATATGCCAGTTACTATACTTTCATGTATATGTGCCGATGATTTACCAACGTATGATGAAGGTGAATTCATTAACGGGTCATTGCTTCAATATGGCAATGATTTAGTAACTTTTACGGCCATCCGATCTCAACAAGATTTATTTTTGAGAGATTTACCGCCAGACTATGAAAAAATTTATTGAAATAAATAATGATGAGCTCGGTCTTATTCTAGACCATTTAGTAGTAGTTTATCTTAAGCATATATTTAATTTTAATTATGTTATTTTTATGTATAAAAGAGCTATCAAAAAAATTAATTATTATAACGATAATTATAAGTGCTATCACTATACTTTATCTATATCTGTATATATAGATATCAAATTTTCATTTTACATATCTTTAACTTTATATGCGCTTGTATAAATGTATTTTGCTGAAATTAAAACAATTGTGACAATTTGTTCATATTAATAAAAAAAAATAGGGGTTGCGGAGAATTAACTTTTATATTATAAAATCTATATTAAATTTATTCCTAGAGGTATCTAGATATATATGTCGTGCGTCAAATTCTAAGAGACGTAGATTTAAAACCGAGTTATGTCAGAATGAAATTTGGTTCTGAGATACGTCAAACCAAGATTATCATTTACGCGATATGTAATAATAATTAACAATTATTGTGTATTTCGTGCCGAGTTAAACTATATAAATATTCATCCACTATACGCAAACTTTTTATAATCAAAAATTCTAAAAATTAAACTTCATTTCACTACGTTATCGATGAAATACTTGAGATTAGATAATATTTTAACTGTCAAATAAGTAACGCTAAAACAGAACGTTAGCATGCTTGTAATATCAACAAATATCGTTGTAAAATTTGTCGTTGAGGGTGGAAGTAAACGAATTATTATGTAGGTAATAACAGTGTTTTATTAAATTATTATTGCAATTAGAGTATTTACTGCAGAAAATAATATGTTCTATTCAAAACTAGTTACGATATAACGAAATATTTCGGTCACACGCCCAATCCGGCATGTTATAAATTTAAGAATCCAAAGTTTTTGTTTTTCTTAGTATCACTTGTATAAATCACTTTAATTCAAATTTCAATTTGATGCAACTCAGTTTAAATCTACGGTGCTGATCCGGATCTACCCGATAAAATATTTGATAAAAATTCATGTGAAAATATCGAACCAAAAATCTGATCATGGCGGTCTTTAAATCTTTTAATCTTTATAATTTTTATTTAACCAAGGACCTAACCAATCGAATTAATAAGTCATCTTTATCTCATCGAACTTGGTTTACTAGCAAAATTCTTTTCGGTACAGCTTGTGTCCATCAAAAGATTTTATATACTTCACTTCCTTCATCCAGATCTCAAAAGTCTAAGCAATATTTAGTGTTTGATAATAAAACATCCTTTAAGGATTTTCTACAAATAACTTCGTCATCAAAAGCTCAAAATCATGATTTATATAAGAAAAAAGATAATAATGATTTAATAGGAATAGCGGATCAGATTCCCTATTTGAAAAATGATATCAAAACATTAGGGATAAATACAAAATATTTTATAGAAGTTTATGGATGTCAAATGAACGTTAATGATACTGAAATTTTAATGTCAATAATGAATTCTTCCGGATATCAAAAAACTGATCGTTTAGAAGATGCTGATATTATATTTTTGGTTACGGTAGTAACGAAAAAAAACACTTTTTCAAATAAATCCTTACTGTATTTTATTTTAATTTTTCTGACTTGGTTTGTTTATAGTGTGCTATTAGGGATAAAGCTGAAAATAAAATTTGGCATCGGTTAAATGTATTAAAAAGTATGAAAAAAAATCAAAAGCCATTAATCGGTGTATTGGGCGTAAGTTCTATTTTCTTTAAAATAATGGTATCACAATTTCATAGTAATTCGCTTATTATTTATCAGTGTATGGCAGAACGTTTAAAAACAAAATTACTCGATGCTGATAAAATGGTTGATATTGTTTGTGGTCCTGATGCGTATCGCTCAATTCCTCATTTGTTATCATTAGCTATTCAAACTTCTGAGAGTGTTGCTAATGTCATGTTATCAGCTGATGAAACTTATGCTGATATAATGCCAGTTAGGTTGCATCAAGGCAATGTTAGTGCATCTTTAAGTGTTATGCGGTTTGTATAAAATTTAAACCTGTGTGCATGAATTTGTTTTTAAACCCCATTTTTTTCTATGTGTGTATACTTTTCTATCATCAGAGGTTGCAATAACATGTGCTCATTTTGCATAGTGCCTCATACAAGGTACTATTTTGTTTTAATTGTCATTCAATCTACACATATGAAAAATTATATCTGATGCACTGTTTTTTTATTTAATTAACTTTAGAGGTAAATAGTAATAATAATAACAGTAATTATACAATTTATTAAATCATTTAATTTTGTTAATTCAACCTAAAATAATCACATAGGTATTGAAAGAAGTCGTCCCTTGTATCCATCTATTGTTGAAGAGATCAAAACTCTAAGTGATCAGGGTGTTAAAGAAGGTTAACATTTTTTAAATTGTGACTTATTTCACATTTCTATGATTATACTAATTACTATATATTAAATTCAGTTGTTCTTCTTGGGCAAAACGTTAATTCATATCGAGATACAAGTGAATATGACTTTTATAAACCACTTGGTCTTGGTAATCAACTTAGTAACGATGGATTTAAAACTATATATCGTCGAAAAGAGGGTGGTATAAGATTTACTGAATTGCTTGACCATGTATCCAAAATTGATCCAGAGGTATTTCATTTTACTATTAGTCATTTATTTTTTCATTCCATCAAATCTTCCTAATTATAAATTTTGAATAAAAGATGCGAATACGTTTTATATCACCTCATCCAAAAGATTTTCCAACCGACTTATTGAAACTAATCGCAGAACGACCGAACATTTGTAACCAAATCCATCTACCAGTACAATCTGGAAACACGAAAGTGCTAGAACGGATGCGGCGTGGATATTCACGTGAGGCGTAAGCTTTGCGATATTATCAAAACCTGCATTTACACATAATACAGTTGATACTGTCTAATTCTCTGTTAAATCTATTATATAATTGCATCCTACTATTATTGTAAAAAAACAAATATTTTAATATTTTATACAACTAGACAGATAGACAGTATCAGCTGTATTTCCAAATTAATTTCAATATCTACAACAAATTTTGATATTGATAAATCTTTCAGATATTTAGACTTAATTAATACCATCCGAGATATAATACCTAATGCCTCTATTAGCACGGATATCATAACTGGATTTTGTGGTGAAACAGAAGAAGAACATCAAGATACTATAAGCCTAATGGAAATTGTAAGTTGTCATTTTGAAAATCTCTAATTGAAATTCTCTAATATATTTATAAATCGTTATTTTATTATTTTGATAAGGTTAAATTTGATATGGCATATATGTTTGCATATAGGTAAGCAAACTCTAATTATATTGTTGTGTCAAATTAATTAATAAAATTTATTTTTTTAATTATTCATAAACTCAATATATAAACAGTATGCGTGAAAAAACACATGCGCATCGAAATTATCTCGATGACGTGCCCGGAAATGTCAAAACTCGTCGATTAAATGAAATAATTCAAACTTTTCATACAAATGCAAAAATTAAATTGAACGCTTTATTAGGTATTCCACAGTTAGTTTTAGTAGAAGGTATTTCAAATCGTCATAATGAAAGACTCAGAGGACGTACGGATGGAGGGCACAAAATCTATTTTGATAACGTTCGAGTACTAGAGAGCATAAACAATCAAATGTTGAATAGATCAGATAACTGTCACATGTTGAATATAGATAATCAAAAAATTGGTATTAAGATTGGGGATTACGTTATTGTCGTACCAACATCCACCACGGGTGCTACTTTATACGGTATACCCATAGCTAAAAGTTCCATAGCTCATTTTAGTAAGCTAAACTATAATGAGAAGAATATTAAATGATTTTCATGTTACATAATCGATATTCTAAGCAGTTACGTAATATATGCATTTATATGACGTTAAAAAAAAGGGTTTACCTAAAACCGGATCTAAAACCGGGTAATATTTCGCAATCCTAAAAATGGATAAATATATATGTATGAGTGATGCCAGAAAATAAACTGTCAATTTTCACCGCAGCCATAATACGTAATTTAATCAGTATCCTAGTCATTTTAGGATTAGAACAAATATCATAGTTTTCTGAATTTAAGTCTAGTATTACGTAGTGATGCGGAAGAATTGATGATCATTAATAATTTTAGCATATACAAACAAAATTGTATTGTAGAATTACCGTTACTAATACGTAATCAATTCTCTAACACTCGTGAAATAAATTCTCCTACGTACGTACGTACTAGTTTAGCAAATGTTTAAATTATTACAAGTTTTCCCTAGTGGCGTTCATATGTCATGTGGCGTTCATATGTCATTTACTGCGATCAAAATTTAGAGTCGGAATCTAACAATACCCAGCCAATTACATTATATAGTAAAATTATTATCTGTCAATAGAGCATATCTTTCTATATAGTTGCTGTACTTATTAGTCAAATGAAATAATGTATTTGATTTTATGTATAATTTTATAAAAAAAAAAAGGAATTTTAATTTATCGTCTTTCCGCATAATAGTGCCCATGAAGCGTTATTTTAAAATGACGTACAGTACGTACGTACATGGTGTCCATGCACTAGTGTTTCAAAATCAATTAATCGTTTAGCTGGTCAATAATTGAATAATAATTTCGCTCAAGTTATTAACCGGTTAAGTAATTAGTTAATCAATTACTCCGTTTACGTATCATCAGAATAGTAATGCCAAGTAAAAGCTCTAGTAAGCTTTTCCTGATATTCCAAATAAATTCTTTTTTCTCTAGTTCTCATCTAGTAACCTGACTAGCTAATCATGCACTTCCAGAAATCACACGCATATTTGGATTAATGTAAATTAGTCAATCATATGGGTGAGTACACAACAAAACCATGCTTAGAGTATATAGATTATATATACTCTAAGCATAGTTTTGCTATGTACTCACCCATATACGGTAAATGTCTTTCTGTGTTGGACGGTTGGCTTATATATCAAAATAACGCGCATACGCGTACGCGAAATAGTCAAAATAACGCGCATACCGTACTCGACATACTCAAACAACGTGCCCGGATTTTATTTAGAGTAATATTCAGGGTTAGAAAGGGTCATAATATATAGTATAAATTATGCAAGGAATATTTTTTGTTAAGACACAGTAGTTGGTTTCATAGCCATAATTTTGAGTTATTTTGATTTGAAATTTTTGGGTTTTGAATCGTGCAATCTGGTCTTTCACCGCCAGCGACAAATAGATTCGTCCAAGAATTTTATATCGCGCTTGTCATTGCACGTATAAAAACGCGCACTTATGAAGGAGTCTAACTGCAACATATACTCTAAATACATCATTAAATCAGAGTTGGTATAGACCGGTCAATAATCAAGCTTAAAAAATCTCCACCCAAGTCACCAGACGGGTGGGTCATATATCACCGGTGAAACCCGGGTCAACTAAAAAGTCTTACACACGGGCAACCGTGTAAAATTAGATGGATTAACTCAAAAATCTCTATTCCAAACTTTGTGACAACTTTGCATGTCTTCTATATTTGCTGACTGTTTATTATTTTAAAAACCTCCTGATAGAAGATATATACAAGTCCATGGGTAGTATTCTGCCATGGTGACAAATTTTGTTGTTAAAATAAGATTTTATTTGAATAGTTACATCCAGATTGTATGAAATTAGTCAATTGTAATTATTTTTTCAAACTTTTAATAAAGATATCTTGACAACTAACTGTTTAAAATTAATAATTTTTTATTTTAATAGTTTGGATTTATTATATTAAAATTAATACAAAAAAATTAAATTTAGTATTTTTTAAATTTATTATTTTAGGCTAGTTAATATTTTAAATATACAACTCTTTTCAATGATTTTTTGATCAACAAAAAAAAACCAAACTACAGCAAAATAATATAAAAAAGTAACAAAGCAGACACAACAATATTCTTGTATCATATAAACAAACTTGCTATTGATGAAGCATATATATATAAAACACTGAGAAGCAGGTGTATAACAAAAAGCAGGTTTTACTTTAGGTTAAACTTTTTTATAATTTTGGTATCTAAACCAAAAGAATATTTAGAAACAATATTATTGTAGGTTTCTAAACAAAAATATCAAGTAAAAATTAAGAAATTAAACTATATAAGGTTATACAAACTTAATAAATTAATTTTTATAACTCAGATGGGTGTAGCAACTTAGTAAAATAAAGTTGGTAAGTTATCACATCCCCAAGTAGCAGGACAAGAGTTCGAATCCCACTAGTGATGAAATTCAAATTTTACAAAATGTGTTATGGCCAGTGTTTAAAATCTATATATAGAATCTGTGGTGCGCAGATTGAAAATTAATCCCACAAGTGAAATTTTTTTTGAATCTGCAGATTTTATTATATATCATATATATCACACATCTATTTTTTGAATTTTTATTATGTTTATAAAAATTATTAAGTTTTCCGCATATTGAAAAAAATTGAATTTTAAATACTGGTTATAGCTAACTATGTATAATCTGACAGGTCAGTATCTGTAACCTTAGTTATACCAGCTTATACTGAGAGTATGCTAAATAGTAGTATAATACAAGAGTTACACAAAACTCAAGTGATGTATTCAGATAAATTTAGGGGATCAGGCATACAGAAGCCTGCTTAGCAAGTTCTAAATAGAGAAGTAGTACAGATCTTTAACAGTACTATATAAAGGATAATCATCAACAATCGGACTCAATAGCAAAACTGAATGAGGATCAGGTGTTTGGCAAAACACCATGCATACCTTGAATGTATGTCAGATTTGTAACGCAGATGTTCTGAACTATAAATCAGATTTCAAGATCAGGTGTAATGTAATATGATCAAGAAGATTCAAAACAAACGTTCATTTCATCAGAAATCGCCTATTTCTTGAAAATCTGTATAGAAAATCACCTTTAATGCTTTAACAAAAAGTTTTCACTAGACAATTTTATTATATAAACACTCCTTTTTAACCCTAATCTGAACCCTAACCCTAATATAAACAAACTTCGAAGAATTTTTTGCTGTATCACAAACCTGCTATACATTCAAGAAAAGCAAACATCACACTAACCAGGCTACATATATATGAAAAAAAGGATTTATCAGAATACTAGAGGATGTAAGTTCTTTCTAGGCCATCTGAATTGGGAGTTTGGAGATACTATCAGTGTGTTAGAAAAGTCAGTGATAGTCTATAAAGTGGGTACTGAGGTTTGGGTGAACTTCATAAAGACAAGAAGTAAATAGTGATAGTAGAGATAAAATGTTGCAAATACTTGGTTATAGTCTAGGCATAAGTTATCAAAAATCTAGTGTAAAATATGAACTGCTTTAGTAGATTTACTATAAAGATAAAGTAGTCTTAAAGGGCCTTAGCAGCAGTTTCTCTTTGATGAGAATATCCAACAATGCTAAGTTGATTAGAGGATTTAATTGGATAACTTAAATAATAATGGGTTATAGGTATAGCATCTAGTGTAAAACCTAATAATAGATAGATATTTAATTAGATGCTCAAAAGGTGCAGATATTATAACAAAGTCAGGTGTGACTTTGTAGCTGTTTTGACATTCACAACCAAAGTTAATAAATATACCAAACCCCAAAGTGGGCACCTTAACATTAAAAAAAAAATTTTTATAGTTCAGTCAAGTCAAATTTATAAATTTTTTAAAAAAAATTTTAAATATATATACTATTTGAGTAAGTTTTTTAAAAAAATTTATAAAAATTTTATATATATATTTTTTCTTTAACAATCTTATTTTATTTTATTGAGATTAAATGATTATTTATTATATAGCAAATATACAAAATTAGGTTTATAACAATCTCTTCTAAAAGTAAAACTTATTCAGATTTACTTTGTAGTAGCTATAGCTTTTACTTACAGTTTAATTACTAAATCACTATATAATACTTAAGTGTAATCTGCTTAGCAACTAAGTTGATCTCTTTTAAAAGTTCAAAACTTATTATAAACCTTTTCTTCTGAATTTTTTAGCTAGCTGTTGCTTATCCTATCAAGATTTCTACTTTACAATAGAATATTACTAAACTAATAACACTTTTTTATAGAGAAGAAAAAAAAAAGTAAATAAAAAATAAAAAAAAACAAAAAACAAAAACTGATATATTAATAAAAATGAGTACTAATACTAAGAAATAAAAACCTATATTAAAAATCTAAAAGAAACTATTGCTAAAAAAAGAAAACTTACTAATCAGATAAAAACTTTTAACTATACAAAGTAATAATCTACTATTTAGTATGAAAGTCTTAATAAAAAGCTAAACTAAAAATAAAACAAACTAAAATACATTATAACTTGTTGTAATATAGACAAATTTTATTAACATTTTTCTTATATATATATATATTTTTTTTTTTTAACTTTGGCAATCTTGCCAGTGATCCTTTATTAAGATTGTCTTGTTTTTTTTTTTTTTTTTTTAAGGTGAGGTTTTGCCTTTATCTTTATTTAATAATTTGTATTGAGAATTCACAAGGGGTTTCTCTGGCCAAAGCCAAATTTTACAAATTTTTACAAGAATAAAACTCAGACTATTTTATCTGCAACCTAAACCTACTAGAGTGGTTAAAACTCACCTAGATTTGATAATGTATAATATTA
>CAJVPZ010001902.1:0-13466 GCA_910592135.1 Racocetra fulgida | reverse complement strand
GAAAAATTAACTTTGTATGATCTAAAATATGCTATTTTAATTATATATATAGCTAAGTATAATTATGAATTAATATCTAATTCAGCAATTATAAATTATTGATGTAAAGGTGTGGTGACTTAGAACAGCATCAGAATGTAGGGGGAATTGTCCGCATATATCATCATCCGACCATCATCTCCGGTCCAGCCAGTCCGAAAAATGCATCAGAAATGAAGCTTAGCATACTATATCGATATGTTCATACCACATAATTTGGAAAAAAAAAATGTGCACAAAAATTTTTTTGTATGTATGCACATGAAAAATAATTACTATATATGTTAATAATGATAAGGATTTTTATAACAAGTATATATTTTGTTGCATGCAAAGTTATTTATTTAAAGACTGGGTGCGATATTGTAATTTTATAATATTGAAATTTATAGTAAAATTAAACCATAAATTCTATTTTAACAAAAAATATCACCACAATAACAAAACCCAACCTGACTACTACATATAAAATCTTGAATAATATAAAATATAAAGAGCTTTATATATTTTATTGCAAAAATAAAGTTCATAGTTTTGATCCATGCCATGTTTGACTTCGTAATCGTCTATGCTGTGCTGTTTCAATATCATCTAGTATTGTAAATAGATGGTCTAAATTATCAACAACCCATGTAACATGACGCAAGTTATTGGCTGCAAGTTCTTGTTCAAGGTGTTCTGTCATACGTTTAATGGCTGCTACCTTGAGTTCACAAACATTGTGTATATCCAAATCAGGAATATTACTATCTTCGTCTGTTTCGAAAAACCCACCATCCAAAATGTTAGATTGTAAAATTGAAGATTGAGATATACTTATTTCCATAAATTTGTTTTGTAAATTTTTGGTGTTATATATAAGAAAAGGATAATCTTCACACCGCTGAAAATTGTTGTATAATAATTGAATACCTTGTGGATCAGTTAATCTTGCTTTATCAACAGCATAATTAACTAGATGCTTACAAATAAGGAAACAGTTACAAAGAAATGCGGAGCAACTACAAATCCAACGATTTAAATCCACAAAATAACGGTTCTTATTTCTATTAGCAGGTGGTCTTATTAATAGTTGTTTCCAGTTATTTTTGAATTCAGTAAACCAAGAAGGTGCTATCCATCCTGAACGTATTTGATTAAAACGAACAATTTGATTAGGAACTATACGTGTACAAATAATCCAAAGAAGGTAATCCAATCATGGTTGATTGAATCTATAAAGATAACAATGCTTAATGACTCTCCAATGAGATTTAACAAGCATGTTAGTTTTATTTAGTGGAATTGTAGTTCGTGTCGAATGGGCCCAGAGTACCCATCTTGCTATTTTGTACCATGATTGCCACATATATGCCCAGAGTAAAGTAAGTTGATTCTCAATACAAAACTCATAAATCTCACAAACCGCATGTTTTCGAATTTCACTAGCTGTAAGAAATTGCCCTGCTGCATTAATTAGAATTTTCGGATGCATATTAAAATGCTTTCTAACTATATTTATAACTTTGTCTCGTAAATGCAGTGGATATATAATATAATACCTGGGATCAGTTTGCTCAAGATCAGGTTTAAATTTAGAATCCACAAAATCAAATTCTAATATTACATCATCCGTGTGATATTGGTTACGATATATTCATTTACGGCTTTTAAGTTTTCTCTAATAGCTTTTACTCATCAAAATATATGCATATTAAAGAAAAAAACAGCATTAATATGCAAATTTCTATTAAAATTAAATAAAAAGACCACAAATATACAACACGATAACTAACCTTCTCTATATGCCACAAACAGAGTTGTATATTGACATTAGACCACACTTCCTTTGCGGCATTGATTTCTGAGAAATTTTTGTCTATATAAAAATATTGTGGTTGTAACCCCTTGTTACGAAGTGAATGAAAAAAACCAATAAGCACCATCGTCTGTAACCCTGATTGTTCTTCATTATTCTGTGCCTTTGTAGTATTTAAAGCAAGATAAGCTATAGGAAAGCCCGCTCCTTCAAAATTTCTAATAATTCCATAGAGTTCAAAACGGCCCTTGGCCATTTTGTAAATTGCATCACAATGCATACTTGATAATGGTTGCAATGTGGCAAATAGAGAAGTTGTAAATCCGATAGCCGTAACCAAGTTAATATTCCATTCAAAACAAAGTTCACTAGCATTAGTATTGGGTCCTTCAAAAAAATTATAAGCAGAAATTATATGATCGTTATCCGATTTGTATAAACGTTGACAATATATTAACTACCAATAATGTATTTGTTTATTAGTGGTAAGTAAAACATTAAATTTTTGACGAAGATGTGCTCGTAACTGTATAGGATCTATGTGAAGGTTTTGCATGATCTCATATTTTACTTCAGGTGGCGTTGTTACATCAATAGGTTTCTTATGCTGAAAATCATGATGAAACCTTATCATTACCTCTCTTGCTGGTATATCAATACGAATTATTAGTTTACTATGGCAGTCAAAACGTATGATTCTTTTCCGGTTAGATTCCTTATGTTCGTGCTCAAGTTCCTGACATTGTGAGCAAAAAAGATAAAATAAACCAACTCCATGATGGCGTAATGACATTTCAGGTCCAGTTGTAAAAACCCAATTATATCTGTCAAATCCCTCAATCTCATCCACTATTAACCTTACTACATTTTTTGCTTCATATTGTGCGGTGTTTAATACAATATCGTCAAGTTCAACATGAAGATTAAAAAGTAGCATGTCATTATTCCCAAGATTAGCAAACTTGCTAGTAACATACTCAATAATTTTGGTAAAAGAAACATCATCGTAAATTACATCTAATTCATTTTCATGATTATTATCATTAGATAAAGGTCGTTTTTTTAAATTTCTCTTTCTTGACCTCATGTCTAAGCAATTGGAACAAGTTTTATAATTTTTGCCTTTATAAATAAAGGCTTCTGCAGGCAAATCATTCTTGCAAGAAGTGCAATAATTCATATGAAAAAAAAATAATTTAGAGAAAAGCAAAAAAATGTTAAATTAGCAAAATTTAGCGCAAAAAAATAACAATTGATTTATTATTAATAAAAATGGTTTTCCTTGATAAATTAAATGATGCGCAAAAACAATAAATTAGTAATATCGATATAAACAATGATCGGATCAAAAATCGATCAGAAGTCCGGAATGACGTATGCGAACAATTCCCCTACACGCAGTGCTTTTCGGCAACTTAGTGTAATTGGTAAGTTGTTGTATCTCCAAGCGGCAGGACGAGAGTTCGAATTCCACTGGCGATAAAATTCGAATTTGCGAAAATGCATTACAGTAAAACTGTATAATATATCAATCGGGTAAGCACTTGTGACTTTGGTCTCACTAACTCGCATTGTGAGGCTGTAGAATGTAGTGTAATGCATAAGTTATACGAAACCCAAGTGAAGCAGCCAAATAAATCCAAGAGATCAGAGATATGGAAGCCTACTTGGGAAGTTCCAAGTAGAGAAGTAGCACAGATCTTCAATGGTGCTACGTAAAAGATTATTATCTTGGAAACCGAACACCGAAGGCAAACTGAATGAGAACTGAGTATTTGGCAAGCACTATACCAACCAGGCCGCCGGACAACCAGAGGAAAAAGAATTCATTCAAAATACCAGAGAACGCCCACTAGTCCCTTTCAGGCCATCTGGATTAGAAGTTTGAGATACCGACAGTTGGCATCGAAGTACTGTTGATAGTCTGTAAAGTGGGTGCTAAGGTTTGGATGAACTTTGCAAGGGCAAGGAGTAAGTAATAGTAGCAGAGGTAAAAAGCTGCAAGTACTTGACCACAGCCTAGGCATAAATTACTGAAAATCTAGGTGATATATGTGTAGAACATGAACTGTTTATCATATAGATAAAGGACCCCTATATGATAATGTGTGTTCGCTTTAAAGTTCTAAGGGGCCTTCCTGGCAGTCCCTCTTTGATGAGAATATCTGACAGTGCTAAGTTGATTAGAGGGTTTAAATAGATAATCCCCTTAGCTGGGTTATAGATATAGCAGCTAGTGTAGTTCATATAGGTTATGTATGCAAGACTGCTTAAATAGACAACCAAAAGTTATATATATAGCTAGTTGTACCCTCGTTAATGTAACAAAGTTAGAAGTAGCCCATGTAGGTTGCTCTGATATTCAAATCAAAGTTCAATAAAACGGGTCAAACTCCAAAGTAGTTACCTTAACATTAAAAAAAAAAAAAAATAATAAATTATTGATGTAGCTTAATTCTTAATTTAATACTTTTAATTAAATAAATGTTAAATTAGCCTTTATTATAATTGTGGCTATTAATATTATATTTTAATCATAGTTTATTACTATAATTAATCATAGTCATTCTCTTTATAATTAATTATTATTTCTTGTTATAATATTAATCATTATTTCTTGTTATAATTATAATTTTATAATAAAATGATTGTTTTTATAGTTAATTGCAGTTTTTTATAATATTAATTGTGGTCTTTTAATTTAATTAATCGTGATCTTTTATAAAGTTATGTCCTCCTAATTTTATTAATCATAGTTTTTTATAAAATTACAGTAGCTGTAATCTTTTCTTTTATTAATCATAGCTATTCTTATAATATTATAATTGTGGTCTTTTATGAAATAATATTAACTGTAGCCTTTTATTTTTATTAATTGTGGCTATTTAAGATCTTAAATCATTATAATAAATCACATATAAACACACAATTCAGCATTGTATATATATTTATTAATAGTACCGGCTATAAGCATTTAGAGTTATTAACTAAAGTGAAATTAATATCAATCATTCACATTGTACAAAACAAACTTGGCAAGCTGAAGTTGTGGCTTCATCATATTATAGTTTGAAAAGCTTTGAATTGTATATGTATCGGCTTAGAAAATTTCGTTTTATCAAGTTTGTCTTGCAATTATATAAACTCCAAGAAATCATATTAAAAATTTTTTAAGAGATAATTAATTCTCTTTAAATACATTGTAAAAAAATAAAGTGTACTATTACTATATTTAAAAATATCAAGCTATCAAACCTCATTAAAAAATTAAGCACCTCTTTTATTATTTTTTGATCATTATAATGGAAACTAATCAATGCATTAGATACAATAGCATTAAGCTTATTAGCAAATGTCAGAACCAATTGGTTGAATATCAAAAAAATACAAAAAATGACAATTAGACACCAAAGTAAATGAAGAAAATCAGAAAGATACAGATAACTTAGAATTAATTGATTAGGCTAACCTTTATAATCTTATTGTACAAGTTTTAAATATACATTTGGAAGAGTTCAGCAATAATGCAGAAAATGCACCTCCAGTACATTTTTAATGTAAAATAGACATAATAGCATTTGACAAATCAGAGAAAAAAATTGCAGAAGAATTAGTAGAATTAACTGAAAATGCAGATGAATTTGTATGGATATATAAATTGCTTAAATAACTTAACATGAAAGTTAGAATCAAATTTAAAAAAAACATAATTTGAATTTTTTAAATTCGATTCCAATTAACTCTACTAATTAAATTTTTACTAATCTAATTATTTTTCAAAAGTTATTACTATGTGTATATAGAAAGATATACATCAATATATTAGTATTTTTGTTTGCAATCGAATATTCTAGCGTCAAAACCAAAAAAAACATGAGAACCTTCCAAAACATTGTGACATACCATTAATAAAATGCTTTGATACTATAAAGGTTACTATTAATGAATCAACTAACAAAGCAAAATTAATGTTAAATCATAAGTTAGTATATATACCACCAAAGAATATAGCAGTTTCTCAAGATGTAAAGAATTTATTGCAAAGAATATCAACTTATTATTACAGAAAATCTATTCACAGCTTATTGATAATGGCATTAGTCCATTAATTTAGCAAAAACAAATTCATTTCTGGTGGTCTGAACTAGGAAAAAGTAGATATAAGTGCAATAATAATACATTTAGTTCAGCATTGCAATAGCTCAAAGAAGGCTAATATAAGATAATTTTAGAAGAAACATAATCTGTTCATGTCTTAGCAATAATAACAGAGCTTCATACATATCTACTTCAAACAAATATTGATATTTACGAATGCGGAATCGATGCAATCTGTAAATGAATGCTTTATATTATCAAGTTAATACTATAAGTGTTATTTAAAATATAAGTAAATACTTAAGTGGATAATAATTGAGTATTATTAAATAATACAAATCTGATGTACTATAGTATACTACAAAACTTTAGTAAATATTATAGCTAACGCTGAGGTTGAAGTTTCAATTTAAATCTACTAAATTTATTAAAATCCATATATACTCTTTGATTAAAAATTCTAACCATAAATTTTAGCCCTAAAAAAACTAAATAAGTAGTCCAAAAAATTTTTAACAAAAAAAAAACAATTCTCAGCATTAGCCAATCTTGGCTTTAGCCATGCTAATAATATAAATAACGTTTAAAAATTTTCTGTTTAGAGATTGGATTCATTATCTATTTTAACATTAAAGTTAATATAGATATCTGCTAAATTTACTATTAAATTTAGTATTCAATGAATAACAAATTTGTGCTCTATTTTTGCTAAAATAGATGATTTTTAAGTTAATGTAATATATTAACTATTATATTTGATTTATATAATTAACCTTTCGTAGCATTAAAATAATACTGATAGGCATTGTTTTAGCCTATATAAAATTAATAAAGTTGATTATTAATATTGTAATTTATAATCTATAAATTGTAAAATAATACTTAGATAACACCAACAACTTCAAGATAGAGCTCTATTGTTTTTAGGCAGAGGTAAATGGTATAGGATTTCCACTAGTATATTTATTCTTAGAGAATAATGAAAAATGTAATATGATGGATTATATACTGCAACCATCCAGAACTTTCTTATAAAATTGCAGGATAAAGGAATTCAGCCAGAATTTCTACTTACAGACAAAGATTTTGCCCAGATTAATGCTGCACAGTTTACTTGGTATAGTATTAAAATTCAATTATGTAAGTGACATATAAAAAGGGCCCTGATGTCATAGTTAGCAAGTGATAAAGCACCTAGAACTTCTTCATTCAACCCACTATCTGAACTTAGAGCTTAATTCCTATTTAATAGTATTACACCATCACCAAAATTTTGTTCCAAGAAACACTATAAAACCATCTGAAGGATTTAGGAATGTCATGTATATATTATTTAATAGACATTTATATGTATTTATTTTGAAAAAAATAAAAGCTGTGTAAAATCTAAATTAAAATTATTATTATAAAACTGAATTAGTATATTGTAAAATTATAATATATATTTTTTAAAGCATTATTCATTGTTAAATTATTAATTTTTTAAAAGTTCACAAGTAGTAAAATTTTTATATGGGATTAACCAGTACTCTATCTGGGGTAGGATTGACAATTTTTCTGGGGTATCTCAACAACCAATCAAAACAAACTTCTGCTATGCTAGGTTTACATAATAAAATTTTAAGATATTACCGTACAGCGCTGCATACAGTACCCCAGGTATTTTACAAAAAAGCTGGTCTAGATTGAATAATATCCCAAATATCGAGAGATGGAAGGATAACACAAATAATCGTTACTAATCATTTTATACATTGTTATTAAGCATATCAAAACCAAATAAAAAGATCGCACTATTAATATGAAAACTGGACCACAAATCGCTTGTAAAAAAAAAGGTGGTTACTATTCTAGAGAGGTATTATATACAGCGCTATACGGTAATTTTTTAATTTTTAGCCTTTGTTTTTGTTATACAAGATCCTGTGATTTAATTGGCTAATCATATATGCGAGTTATATAACCAGGAGGGCAAATTAGCAACACTCTAGCATTTACATTAATGCGTATGCATAAAAAAATTTTTTGTGCATATACAGATTTCTGCGTCATCTATTAATCTCTAAGCTTTTATCGTATCTATTTAATAAAACCTCATCAACAATATTTGATGCTTTATCCAGAATTTTGATAGTGATTCTAAATTATTTGTATTAACAGAATCTATTGATTTGTATTTGAAGTACTTCGATAATTATTTTGTCGATTTTCAGTCAATATTTTTTGTACATATTGTGGATAACTGAAATATTCATTAGCAAAATGTGATTTCATTACGATTGATATTCCTCTTTTTAAACGTTTAGAACAATAGTCGCATCGAATAGAATAGTAATTTCCATTTCTTTGCTCGACAACATAAGCATTCCATATTTTTTTTAAGGTCGGCCACCAGAATTGGATTTTTTATTTATCAAAACTGAACAGCCGCTAACAGCAATTAATTTATTGTCAATATTATCATATTGGAATTGTTAAATTATTTGTTTTGACATTAGCTTCTTATTCCAGTCTTGCATAATTTGATAATTATAAGTTATCATGTAAACTCTTATGATCATAGATTTTTTTCTTCTTGTTATTTTTTGTATGTTATTATGAAAGCACAACAATCCCGAATTAAACCTCAGTTAGCCAACTATGACTAGGAAATCATGATCATAATTGCACGATAACATCGATATTGGATCATGCGATGATAAATATCACAAAATTTGTTCTGTAGTGGCAGATGATTGGCTGAAATGTGCCGCTACGCAGCACATGTCAACCAATCATTTGCTCTGACAAAACAAATTTCATGATATTAATCATTGCATGACCAATATCTTATAAATATTGATCATGCAACGATTAATATCATGAAATTTGTTTTGTCAAAGCAAATGATTGGTTGACATGTGCCGCTGGGGTATTCGATGTACTATGTAGATCAAATCGATGTGTAGTCTTATAGTAAAAATAAATAGTGAATTTTTTTTTGTGTAATAAAGACGATGATTCATAGTAAAATCTTTAAATTTTGACATATTTTTATCAATTTTATTACATATTTTTTATTTTTTAAAAAAATCACTCTTTTTGTCTAAAATATAGGGTCTGTTGAACATTTGTACAAAATTTCTAAAGAAGTTAATAAGTAAATTATTGAGGAGATACGGTTTAAATTTTAGTAAATTTTCATAGTGTTTTTATAAGATGATATTAATTTTCAAACTGTATCTCCTCAATAATTTACATATTAACTTCTTTAGAAATTTTGCTCAATTGTCAACAGGTCCTATATTTTAAACAAAAAGAGCGCTTTTTTTAATTTTTTTTTTTTAAAAAAATATATTTAATTCCAAAATTTTTTAATATTAGTTATATGAATTTGGACATCATGCAGGTGACAATTTGCTAACAATATATAACTGCACTAAATAATTGCTAATCATAACCCTATGTGATGTCAGGTAAATGACTATCGAAAAAATGTGCGGTTATCGAATTTGTTAATAAAAACTTCGATATCTCCATATTAGAACAAAAACTGATCTCTTAGTAATTTGACATTAAAGTATTAGCTTGTCATTAAAAAAAAAAAGCTATTTATAACTATTTTATTGTGCTACAAGACTGTTCATAATCTATAAAAGAGAACCGCTTGACTTTTAACCATTTTACTATTCAAAATCGATACTTATCTAATCCTCTGCCTCTAATTAATTGCATCACTTGTGTCAATTATTTATTTATTGACATCATGATTACATAGGCAATTAAAAGGCAAACACAGTTTAATAAGTTCTCATATATTTCTGTATTTTAAAAATTAATTTGCTCAAAAATCATGTTCATTTTAGGATTATATCAATTAAATTTGAGCATCATATACTTCAAGAATATGATTTTTACAGCATATTGGGGAGAGCAATTTTATTATATTTATTATTACAAAAAGCGGATTATTACAACTTTATTCCCTCTTATTACAGAAAGTGATTCCATTGATGTTTTAATTATGGATCTGATCTATCTAGAAGTAATAACGCAAGGGATAAAGGAAACAAGGTAATAACTTGATATATAATAAATTGTTGCGATAATTTGCTAAAAATAAGTCAATAAATATTTACATATAAATTTTCTGTATGGCACTAGCGAAAATACGTAAATGTCAAATACCATTATCTATGCTCAGGTGTTTGGTTTCTCTCTTTTTTTATCTTGCTTATGCGCATTAAGTTCATTGAGATATCTTCGATACCGTTTATATGCAGCGAGTTCTTTTTTTCTCTTTTAAAGATAAAGTTTGAATGCTTTTTAGCAACAATAAGAATTACTTGCATAAGAGCGTCTAGGCGGCATTTTTCAACAAAAATAAAAGATGCAAATTATTGACTTAAAGAAAATTTTGAGGTCATTATATAGGAAAATTTTACAAAATTAATGTATCATTATAAAGTAATTGCTAGCGAACTAATTGAAGCTTGTTTTTGTTTTAAGTTTTTTTATTTAAAAATAATCAAGTTGTACAATTTTAATTTTTGAGATCGTATTAAACAATAGTGATAAAATTAAACCAGTTACTAAAATTGTTATAGCGAAATTTTTAATTTTAAAAAATTAAAACTTAAAAACTCGAACAAAAGCCAGTTATCCAAGAAAGTAATAGTAAAATCTTGATGTTGAATTCATGTTTTTTAATAAATCAACATATCCCTAATTATTCATGCAAAATAACCATGCATTTAAATGAATCTTCAATTTTAACAATAAACAAAAGCACTAATTAATTTACCAACCTTGTTAACCGAGCTAAACTTATTGGCCAGGTTCGGTTATTGTCTCTTTTTAGTAATTTGCTTATTGTCCCTTGATGATATTTTAATTGCTGATTGTTATAGTTAGTTTAAATAAGCAAAAGCGCTAATCAACTTACCAATCTTGTCAACAGAGCTTAAGTTATTGGCAGATTATTGTCTCCTTTAGACAATTGGCTTATTGTCCTCTTGATATTTTAATCGTAATTGTTATAGTTTAGTTTAGATAAACAAAAGCGCTGATCAATTTACCAATCTTGTCAACTAAGCAAAAGTTATTAGCCAAATTCAGTTATTGTTTCTTTCGGGTAATCTGCTTATTGTCCTCTCGATAATAGTCGTTAACTGTTATGATCAGTTAAATGATATTTGAAAGACGATAGTTTAAGTATAATTACTTTGTGATTATTTCATTACAATACATTGATTCCAAAAAAGCAAGTAAATTATAAGGTTCTAAAAAATGAATTGTAATTATTGTAGCTTTCTAACTATTCACTATTATATATAAAATGATGGTTGCGTGATTTTTAAATTAAAAATTTTTAACTTTGATTTGAGCTATAAAAACATTAATTTTTTTTAGTATCGTGAATCATAAAATAATAAATTAATACCTTTTTTTTTGTTGTCTAATATGCCAAAATTATCAAAGCAAAAATGCCATATGGAGTACATACGTTCTCAATAAGATCAAGTTAAACAAATTAATAACATCATACCACAATTTGATCCAGAAATTCATCCACAAATCTACAATATCCTTACAAATATTTCGAGTCAAATGAAGGAGGAGGAGGCATTTCAAACTATTCGTGAAATGCCAAAGCTACAAAAAAATAATGCATTAAACTTAATTAAATTAATGTGAAACCCAAAAGGAAAACATAAAGGCAAAATAATTTCAGCTTACTACCAAAAGAAAGCTTTTGAATATATCACAGATAATCATAAAAACTAAGTTGAATTTTTAAAAGCTGAGAATTCACAACTAAAATCTGTAAACCAAAAATTATCTAAAGGTAATTGAAATCTAATAAGTAAAGTCCAATCCATAAGCAGTTCAAATCAGCATTTTAAAAATAGAATAGATAAGCGGGTTTCAACTATCAGGTCATTAATACGCAAATGAAAGCAAATATCTAATGAAGAATTCAAACAGCAAGTTAAAACATTGTTTAAAACAAACAACCATGAATATTCACCCAAAATAATATGGTTTTCGACGAAAATTTCACAGATTGGACAAACCTTATTAAATGCAACTGTAGAATCATTGCATCTCGTTTACGAATTCTTAATCAGAAAACCTCCTCAAAAATGGCTATCGGTATCTACGTTAAGTACTTGGCACCAAGAAGTTTCACAAATTGAAACTGAATTTGTGATAAATCAGATTACCCAATGCTCAAAGTTTGGCATTTTTGTTGATGAGTCAACCTGTGGGAAAACCAAAAATTTTATTATATGCATTATGTTCTGGGATTATAGTAAAAATATGCTATCAGTTGTTGTAACAAATCTTTCAGATATAAAAAATTGTAACAGCAAATCAGTATCAGATAATGTTCTCAATGCAATCAAAACCATGGGCTTGATCCAAAGAAGTGTCTGGCTTGGATAACTGATAATACGGCGTATATGTCCGGTAACTGAAAAGGTGCAATGATTCAATTTAATAAAAAAGCCAATGTGAATACAACAAGAATTGGTTGTAGAATGCACGTAATACACATAGTCTTAACGCATTTTGAAGAAGAGGCATTTGGAAAATTACCTTCTTCAATCAGATTCTCCAGAAAGCCACAACCATTTAACTTGTTATATCTATCATGGTATCTATATGATAGGTATAATGTAAGCAACAAGGATAAGCCTCTTAATATAAGATCCGAATGGATAAGGCAATTATATAATAAATTACTAGGATACCATTTTTCGCAGTACCAATTGCCGATTAGAGGACGCTAGGGCTATGAATTGCATACTACTAGACAATATTTAGAGCGGCGTAAAGCATACATAAAATTTGCCAATTGGTTCATCCATACACTCAAAAATAACTGTAATACACCAGAGTCATATCTTTCTGATTGGCAACTATTCTGAGATTGGCTTCTAGATAAAAAATTGAATATTCAAATTCAGTGTTTAGTTAAATTTGGAGAATACTTGTATGAGCCGTTAATACAATTCATGGTTAGAAAAGACCCAATACCTCACATCCAATTAGACGATCATCTAATTCAACTTTCATCAGGTCATCGAGCTCATAAGATGCCTGACAAAGTAAATAAATGGATTGATTATTTAGATGAGCTTAAAAAAAATTTTGACTCATTTTTTGGAGAAGAATTACTAATGGCATTAGAATCTTTAAATAATGAAGATTTTAGTGAATATATATTTATTTATAGAGTTTTTCATAGGATGGGATAATGGTTCCTAGGGTTATCACGGAGATGATGGCGACTTCTTTTGTTGCTCGGGTCGTGGCATTCCTTATGGACCGACATTTTCTACCGGCGATACCATTGGATGTTGTTTAAATTTTAGAAATAACACTGTATTCTATACTAAAAATGGTACAAACCTAGGTAGTTATTGTAAAAACTCTAAATAGTTTTGGTATTTTATATCATACACAATGAGTTTAATATTCAATAACGTAAATTTTAAGGTATTGCGTTTCAAGATTTAAAAGGAATTTTGTATCCTTGTGTTGG
>CAJVPZ010001901.1:0-13470 GCA_910592135.1 Racocetra fulgida | reverse complement strand
GTAAAGAAATTCTTCGAATGCATTATGAGGCACAAATGGATAATCGAAATTCGGTCATCAGGTAGAGTTCTGCAAAGGACGAAAAAGTGAAATTAAAACAAGAAAGTACAGTATAAAAAATTATATTTTATCTTGACAATTTATTTAAATATCGTTACGTCGATCGCTTAAGCATTTATTGCAGTATCCTAATTTTAAAATCAACTTAAGCCACTATTAAATTTATCGGTTATTACAGTATCAAATTTAGAATCAACTTTAATTGCTTTTAAATTTCGTATCAACTTGGGATACATTTGGAATTCCATTCCAACCTAAGTTGATTCTAAATCTACAATAATTCCGTTCTGACGTACAACATATATATTACTATCGATTTCGGAGAATCGAGAACCAATTTAAATTTAACCCAATAACAAAATGTAGAATTACAAGATAACTTTTTATTTAGATGCGATTCATATATAAACTCACTGCAAATAATAAAAACAATAATGATAATTTCAAGAAACTACAATAATAATATTTAATATCGTTTTCTAAAAGACTTTTTTAAACGTGATATCATGTTATATTTGCATTCGTGTCTTTACTGTTATTAGATTATCACGTTCCCAGCCAGGGCTTTGGAACCATGGCTATTGTGAGCAATGGTTCAAGTCACGGCTCGGCCCAACCAGTGGCACCAATAACTATGACTCAAGCTTGAGCCACGACTTTTGAGCTATCCAAGCTGCTAATAATCTGGCCTTTTCTGTCAAAGTTTTGCATTTTTACAACTATGTAATTAGTCTTCTTTCCTTGGTAATTCAATGGGAACATAATAAGCTACTCCGGAATTCATCGGTTCGCTATTAAGGATTTAAACGAAGTAATTAATATCTATCGATTAAATCAAGGAAAAAAAATATATATAACAATAAAACACTCACTAGACAAGATAGATGACCAAAAGCAAAAGTAAAAAAAACATGAAAGCCAAAACTTTAAATCCTATTTTATACCAAATTTTATCGGCCTCTACTTTTTGTATTTCCTGTTTAAAATGCTCGGATTCTTTTTTGATGCGCTTTATTTCTTCGTCATTAGCTAGTATCTTGATTTGTTGCTTTTTATCGTTTTCATTAAATTTATTTTCAATTTCTTTTATTTTGTTTTCCAACAGTGTTCGTTCAGATCTCAAATCATTTATTTTAGCTTCTAACATTGATTTATTTTCTTGAAGTTTCGAGGCCACAGATTCGTGATGAGCGGACATAAGTTTCAATTCGTGAATGATCGATTCCTTAAGTAATATATTTTCTTTTTGATTATTCTTAAATTCTTTCAACTTTTGATTTTCAATTTCAAACAATTGAATCTTTTCCTCTACAACTTTTTTTATTTCTTCAGTTGTTGATTCAAGACCAATTGAAACATCGACAAGTTTATTGAGCCTTTCTTCATAACTAGGTACTTCTTCGGATTTTTCTATTTCGCAAATGGCTCTATTAACATTTGATCTAACCCTTTCATTTACAGACCTTTCCCAATGTGACAATGATAATACGGTATCAACATTTTGAGATAATTCATTCATAAAATTACCAATTTCTGAAAGAACCTTGGTATAAATTTGATTTGATTGTTCTTGGATGGTTCTTTTGAATAAATTTTGAGCGCATCGTTTTATTTCAATACGTAAATTACTATAAGATTCTTCTAATTGAGTATCTAATTCTATATAAGAGGTATCAATCATTGTTGTCATATTTGTTTTATATTTATGTAAAACCAAGTCCATTCGTGATTTAGGGCATATGGAATGAGCACTACAAGAACCTTCAGCTTCAGTATCAGAAGTACGATCAATCGTAATAGCGTCGATTCCGATCGGTTCTTCTGAATCAATTGCAGATGGACAAGTTTCTTCTTCAATATTCTCAACCTCATCCATAAAATGTTCCGAATCAAAAATATTAAATAAATCGAATGAATCATCGCCTATGATATTTTCTACACTTTGTTCATCAGACTCTTCAATAGAATTAAAATTTGAAGTTGTACTTGATTCATAGAAATAATGTTGATCCAAACATGCGAGTTCGTCGAGGTATTTAAGCAGTGGACGAACTCTTTCCATATATTGATTCAAGTCATTTTTAGCAATTGGTTTTTCAAAATCTAATTCTTTGTTTGATTCATCATCTTCGACTAAATGTGATTCCAGATCACACGTACTGTCTTCGTCCGAAGAATCTTGACTATTTGTAAAAAATTTTTCTGACATGCTGTCTTCAACTAAGTTACCAAAATCGATCAAGTTTGGTGACGGTGTCCGAGAAGACATTACTTTTTCTGGCTAAAAAATATACGATCGAATTAAATTTGTGACAAAAAGTGCTTAAACACTTTTTTTTTTACTTACCTTTTAAAGACGTATAAGAAATTAACAAAATTGGAATTTTATGATGAAAAAGGTAACTTTAAAGAGGCTAATAAATATTCGCAATGGACGAAAGCAAAAATATCAAAAATGGGAAAAAAAATTTTTTTTTTTTCTTGATATTTAACGTCTTAACTTTCATTTATATACATTTTTTTTTCCGCTTCAAATAAATACTTAATTCATCGTAAAAGCTATATATTTAATTTCTACATGTGACGTATAAGTTTTTTGATATATCACACATGAAATCATGTATATATACTTTACCCCTTAACTTCTGAATTTTCCACATAATAACAAATCAAAATTATGATTACATTAGAACTTTAAGCAGGTCGAAAAAAAAATTTTTTTCCCTGAATTTGATACGAATTAAAATTTTATATAAGAATTCACTTTCGATTTTATTTTCACTTCCGATTCCATTATTGTCTGATATCTTTTGGTTCCAATAACATCGAAAATTTCTTTTTAAAACCTTGACATATTTTTTTTCTTCTTTACCACAAAGTAACAATTAAATATTCGAATCGTTCAAAGTCAAAATAAACTCGCTTAATACATAGTCAAACTCAAGCGACGAAAATTCCAAAAAGAACTTTATATACGAGTCAATTTTACGATATTATAACAAAATATGACACGGTAAAACAAAATTGTAAAATTTACACGAAAATTCAATCGAAAAGACTCGTTTAAAACCCACTGTATTCTTTAAATTCGAATGATAGTATTTTATTCTCGTACAATAGATGCCTATTATGAGGTTATACAAGTTGGAATTCATTGAATCCGTGATCGGCTAGACTCAAAGCTAATGAAATTATAATTATAACCCGTTCGTTAAGTAAGAATTATAATCCGTTCGCTAAGTAAAAATTATAATCCGTTCGCTAAGTAAAAATTATAATCCGTTCGCTTAAGTAGGAATGTCCAGCTGATAGTAATTTTATTAGAGACATAACCGGATGTATTATTTAATGCCGACGAATTCGATTGGGATTGCAAAAAAAGAATACCAATGACGGGTCCATTGTGAATTTAAGACATTATCTGCACTAGGCTTATTTAAATGTTACATGCAAATTTTATTTATTATTCATCATGCTTTAACAATGTATACTATTATTGAACTTATAAGTCATGAAAGTAATAATTTTAATTTTACATTCACGAGATTAGGTGTTCAAGCTGCAGGATATTTAAAATATACACATATAATAATAAAGAATTCCAATTAGATTTCAATCCACTCCAATTCCAATTAAATTTCAATCCACTCCAATTCCAAATATCAATATTTCGCATATCGTCTATAAAGATTCTTTGTTCAGGATGCAGTATTAAATCATTGTAAGAATTATTCGATTTACTGCATAACTGTTCCCAATCAGCTGGAGGTTTTAATTTCCTGAGTTCATGAGGTAGTTCAATAAATTGAGCGACCAATCCCACTTCCACATGCCACTAATAAAATTATTTATATAACGATATAAGGTGATTTTTACGCAAGTTTCAATAGTAAATATGCATTGAATATAATAAAATTATTTTTACCTCGATGTGACAATGGAAAGCCCATATTCCAGGATTATTTGCTTCGAATCTAATCACCATCCAGCTGATCACAAAATAATATCAGGATATTTTGTAAATTCAAGTTAAATAAGTTTTTATCAGAAAAAACAAAGAAACCCAAAATCTTATACCCTTCAGGAGGTACAGTTGCCGTATCACGTTTAATTGGATCGTAAATATTTAATTTCGAAAAATCAGGCTTAGTACCAACTGGACCTGACCCAAGTACCCAGAACACGTGTCCATGCTAAATTTTATATACGTAAGTAGCGGTAGGGCCAAATTACTGATTACATACGATTAGGGATGGGAAAATCGAGGATTTTTCGAAACTACTGCGCAGGCTGCGCAGGCTGCGCAGCCTGCACGGGCCTGCATTAAAGCTAATGCGGGCCAAAATTCTTAAATTCTGACGCATTACGGAAATTTCCGGGCTTCCGAATTTTTCCGCCTGCGCAGTGTCCCATCCCTACATACGATTACGTTTTACATACCAAGTGAAATGGATGTTCTCCTTCATCGTTGTCTAAAAGATGAATAAATGTAAGATGATAAATTTAATATAAATGTAAGAAGATAATTTCAAAATTCTAAATATAGTGAGTCAATTAGAAAAATTTTGATATTCACTATAAACCACAATATCAATAACTTCGGAAACATTAAATTGGCCATAGACATTTTGATTTGGTTTAAATGTAGATTGGTTTTTAAACATGACTTGATTTATAGTCGGATTGTTTTCATCAATTACGTATGAGGAACCATTAAATCTTCCTCTGTTAATATTAGAGGCATCTTCTTCAAAAGTAACGTCAAGATATATGGTCTGGTCAGCTTTTTGGGGGACATTTTCCAAGAAAAGTGGTTTAAGATTTGAAGTGTTCAAATCGATACAATTATTGAGACGATTAAGATTGTCTGCCCATCCCTTTGTTGTGGGATTAAGATGATTAGCACCCTCGTAGTGAACTATGCCGTTTACGTAAGGGTTAAGATGTACGATTTCAATCGGTGAATCATAATAACATTTAATTTGTAAATCTGCTCTCATCCAATAATTCGAAACTGGTTTGTCAGCAGTTACGATTACTGAATAACGTTGTGCCACGTTAATGATAAGACGGTGGATCGTGTGTCTTTTTGTCATCATTCCTTCCACTTCGATTACATCCATTTCATGATTATCAATAGAAAATGTAAAACTTGAAAATGCACTAAATAAAAATTTTGACTTTTAATATGAAAAATTGTATGTAAATTATAATTTTAAGAAAAATTTTTTGCTCTTAAAAATTACCTAGTATTTATAACTCTCAAACGATATCTCTTTCCAGGAACGAAATTAAACTTTGAAAGGTCAGCATTATCAACGCATTTATAGGAAACGGGTGCCCATGTACAATTATAATTATTCAATCCATTAATTAATCCATTATCGGGCTGTGGTTCAGTTCCCTCACTTTCTGGAGACAAATAATAACTTAATAAAGTAGATGTTTCGTTATGATACCAATCTGATAGAAGAACTACCACATCTTCATCATAGTCATTCTGATATGGATCATCTGGGTCTTTGACAATAATGGCACCTAGAACACCGTCAACATACTGAGCTATATGGTGACTATGACTTTTTACGATAATATGTTATAATTAGAAACAAGACGTTCACATAATTATAATTAGTATGAGTTTTGAATACTTACTACCAAAAAGTACCACTTTGATCCGGAACTGTAAAATTATAGATAAATGTTGTATTGTCAGGTATTGGACATTGCGTTTGTCCAGGAACTCCATCATACCAGTTGGTTCCCCTTTGAAAAAATCCATGAAAATGGATCTGAATGCAAGAACAATCTCTTTTAATATTCTCATATAGAAAGATGAGATCAGATATGTGCTAGAAATCTATACTAGACATGTTTCAATTTTTTAACTTTTTATACAAGAGGTTTTTCAGAAAACAGACCCGTAACTTTGTAAAGCAATATTAGCCCTATAAATTTGCCAAATATTTTTTTGACAAATTAACTGTATAAAAAGTTGATGGGTTTTAAAGTATTTTATATGTAATTACTTTAAAAATATTGCTTTTATAAAATGGTGATGCATTTTAAAGTGATGCATCTTAAAGTTATACTATTTTTATTGTCTAGTATAGGCTTCTAGCACCTTATCAGTTATAAAATTTACTGATGTTGGTTCTCCTAAATTATTGATAACGTGGACTACAATTCTATCGCCTTTTGTTATAACAAGCGCCGGTCCAGGGTATGTTCCTGGTAATTGATTTATTTAAACCAAAAGTTAATGAACTTTAATCGGTTAAAAGAAGAGTTTATATTTCAATTCAAAGAATTATATAAACCATTTACAGTCCAAACTACTCGTTCAAATCCATCTGGAGAAAGTTTTGCTTTGTAAAGATGAAGATAAAAAGTTTTCGTTTCTGGAACATAAGAATCCTTTTTGACAGGTGATGCAGATATAAATGCTAATCTATTCAATAAAGAGAGTATGCATAAAATAGTCCACAAGAATGAACTTTTAGAGAGAATCATGGTTTAAAAACAACGTAAACTGTTTTTTGATCAAATGTTTATTAAATACGTAGTGATCAAAAAATTGGACTTTTCCGAGAAAATACATTTTTAATGTTGATAAGTCCAAATAAAGCTTAGGTCACTTACCCTTTTGATCATTACTTTCTCAAAAGAATCATTTCTATTAACGCTAACACGTGAAACAATGCACAAAGATTTTCTTTTGTTTTGATTAAATTAGTAAGACTTATTTAATTAATTTTAAAAAGATGCAGCTACGTATCGGTATACCCGATACTAAATTTCTATAAGATTTTATACTTTATTATTTATGTTTGATTTATATTTGTCCTTCATTAATCAAATCAATTTTTATAATTTAATTTAATATTAGTTTAAGGTTGATAGAGGTTAGGGTATGATAGTAAAATTTTGCAAGGAATTTTTTTGTAGAATTAAAGATGGTTTCATAAACAAAATTTTCAATTTCTTTAAAACAAATCAACAACTTAATGTTGCACCTGAACTTCACGCTACAGTAATTGGTAAAACATTAGGATGCGACGTATAAGCACACAGCATGGTGCGATGCCTAATTAAGTCCTTTTATTTATATAAAATTTATTCTAACAGTGAAGTTGAAATTAATATCATTTTTAAGAAATAAAAAGCAATTGCCTCATTTCCGGGGATATACAGTAGAAATATTTTCTTATTAAGTAAATTGAATGAAGTTTAATAAGTAAACGTGTTCATGGGGTTAATATCACACATAATAGGGGGTTTCAGAATTAACTTATTTCGAAAATAAGCGGGAGTCTAAAATTCCGAATCAGAAAATTAAATAGTGAGGGGTTTCAGAATTAAAAAAAAATAGCATATTTCGAAAATAAATAGGAGCTTAAAAATCTTATCTGTATATCAAAATTTTGAAATCGGAAAATGAAATGGGAATGTTTTGAGACTCCCATTTAACAAAATAAATAAACTTTTTTTCAACGACAAAAATTATTACAGTATTACAAAAATGAAATAAAGTCGATACATCGCTCATTTGAAAATAAATACGTTATCTATTTCTGTCAAAATTAGATTTCTGCACGTTAATTCTGAAACCCATCAATATAAGTATCCCATCTTAATTGCGGAAGATTTATGAAGTAAATTTGACCGAAATAACTGTTATCTTCGTACTAGGTGTGTCACCATAATAAATTTCTATATCTAATGAGATGCATCAAAAGTGGTTGGTTTGTAAAATTGGTGACAAAATACTTGAATTTGGCAACCGAATTCTAACTTAATTTCAGCTTTTTTTTTATTAATTGAAGAAGAAAACCAAACAATTACCAATGCGCCAATAAAAATTGGATTTAAAATAAATAGAGAATTGTTAAATTATTTTTTTTTGACGCGTAATATCGATAGTTTAATTTTAATCAATATTTGTATACTAGTTATTTTTATTACAATGGTTTAAAGTTATAGTTTAAACCGTGGTTTAAAGCTATAGTTTAGGCTATGGTTTAAGCTGCCATGGATTAAACCATGATTTAAACCTTGAGCTACGGCTTTTAAGCCAAGCTCAACCATCCCATCCCTACAAACAGGATAATTCTATATTAAAAAAAATTATTAGGTTTAGTCTTTTTTACTGAAAAAATTAAGCACGATATATTTTTTTTAGCCAATTATATTATTTTATTAGCAATAGAAAGAGGAGCTTAAGAACACGAATGCGTAATAAAAATGGTTCAGTCTGCAACGTTCTTTGGTTAAAATAAGTAATATAACTCGCATGTATATATACAACACCACAAAATAATAAATAAAAGCATAACAGCATAAATAAATGTGTAGGGACTATGAAACACCAAACAATTCTCACAAGTATTAATGCAAAGCTCTATCTTTTTTCTGTAAATTATAATCTGAAATCGACAAAAATTGAGAGAATCGCACTAGAATCTACATTAGAACCAATATGTAACATACTGTACAATACAATACAGTACACTCATTTCTAAGTTTCTTTAAAAAACAAGTACCTAGTTAATAATTAGAAAGAAATAATGCCATTGGGAAGAGTTTTAATTTTGCCTAGATTTAGACTTTTACTAGAACAACTGGGACGAATAAATTAAAGACATAAAAGATAAACTAGATCAAAGAGAAAGTCATTTTTCATAATTATAATTGTTATCCTCAGAAAATTTTTGCTTTGAAGAAATTAAAATCATAGAAGTTCAGTATCTGGGACTTACCACGTTAACAACCCGTTTTATTATAATTTTGGTATTTGTACTGTAACTATGCTCATAATTCGACTCAGTAAACTCTTTTCACTAAGACAGAATTTTATTAGAATTTTTAATTTTCGGGATTTTTAACTGTCGGATTGTTGGCTTTCAGGATTTTTGCTGTCAGGATTTTTTTGTCGGGATTATGACCTGTCAGGATTTCACTTGCGGGATTTTGACCCAAACTCATTAATAATTATATACAAACTAACTTAAATACCTGCGAATAAAATTTCATCGTGTCAACTATTTACCAACCAATACATAGTTTCCTGAACTTTTAAACTATGCGTTGAACTTTAAATATATTTTAGATGACAAGTTAATTCTGAAATCTAATTTGTACAAAATGGATCTACAACAACTCAGTTTCGAGCTTGTAAAAAAAATTAAAAATATACATAATGAAATAGAAATAACAGTAAAAATTCCAAAAACTGCATCTTCCGAATTACTTCATGAATTACTGAATTATTTTGATAGTTTATAAAATAAGACGTGAACTCTATTTTTTTTGTCTTACACCCTAAGAATTATATTCGTGGTTAGGATTGGATCGGGCCGTCCCGGTCTCTAATAAGACCAGTCTAATAGTATCTATAGTCCCAGTTCAGTCTGGTCTCCGGTCTCTAAAATAACCTATTTTCACATAAGTAAATTAGTAGATATCAATATTTTCGTGTTTAACAAAAAAAGCTGAGCGATAAAAATTCTAAATTTTAAAGCAATTTTAGTTTCTTCACAGATTTGGTTTTGTACATTATAGCATTAGCAAAATAAGCAAATTGATTTATATATTAAAAATTAGCAAATTATACATATTTAATATATTGTACTAACAAATTTATACTAATGAATTTCTTCATTGATCCAACTTTGTAAACATAAGATTGTATGTGTGATGTCCTCCTCCAATCTACCTCGCATTGGTGAAATCATTTGCTTAGCTGCAGAGAAAGCCTATTCTGAAGCAACACTAGTTGCTTGAATTAACAGATAATTCTAGGTAATGAGGCACAATCATAGATATTCTTTTTGTTGTGCCTGCTGTCACAACAAAGAATCGACATGGTCTTCTAAAAGTAATGCTAAATATTTTTTTAATTCATCCTGTATGTGATTTGTTGATAATGGATCTAATATTCTATTTCTTTCTTGTTGTGCAGATGTTGTTAATATATTAAAAAAAACTTGTAGTATTATATTGTAATTGGCAAAAATAATCTTACATATTAATTAAATCATTAGTATAAAATGTCATTATAAATACAAAATTAACTATACTAACTAATATTGACAACTTGTTGTTACAAACACTATCACCAACACTCTACCTTGATACTGAATTCAAAATATCTTACCAGATCCAGGCTCTAACACCTCAACAAAATTACAAAATAATAACCAACCTATTACTTCACAAAACCAAAGTCTTAATTTATTAATTTGCACTTAAAATATACAAGGATATAATAAAGATCTCAAAAAACAAGTTTGGAAAGACTTTTGCCTTTTTAATAATTTTAACATTATCAGTATTACAGAAACTAAGATTTCTAAAAAAAATATAATCACTCAACTTCAAAAGTTTACATTTTCACCTACTTTTGTTCTTGTGCAGATAGTGTTAAAGCAAGTGTTGCAATTATAATCAAAAATTAACTTAAACTATATATTCACAATATTCTTACTGAACCAAGATATGCTATTGTTATTGATTTATATTTAGAATTATTAATATCTATCTACTCTGTAATAGTTTCTAACTTCACTTACAAACCTAAAACATGATCATCTAATAGATTCAACAAGCTATTTCTTTGAACATTCAACCTATAATTATAGAAGACTTTAATACTTCTAGTGATAACATGCAATCTTTATCTATTAAATACAAGTTCATCACTTCTTCTAATACAACAATATATACAACTTGGCAGTTTACGTACAATTCACAAATACTACATAGCATAATAGCAGACATAGCAGTAGTCATATTGACTATATTTGGGCTTACCACCCTATCCTCTGCTATCTAACTTTATTCTACCTTGAGAATACTAACACTTGTATCAAAAGTGATTACAAAATTTTGATATCATTATAGTCCTTTCTATATATATTTATAGGCAAATAGCTTACTTAACTAAAACAAAAAGAAGAATCTTCCAATATAAAAATATGAATAAAGAACAATAGCTAAACTATATAGAGCAATTTTATTTAACCTCAAAACTAACAACATTCCCTATATACTTAACACTACTAAATCACTAGAATCTACATAACAAAAAATTCAAACCAGTACTATTATTATAACACTCTAACATATTTTTAATAAAAAGTTTGCTATTTGCAACTTTCAATATGTCTTCTTATCTAAAGCATCTAAGCTTCATTATAATCTTAAAAAACTTAGTAACATTATTAGACAAATTAAACATTCTTTAAAAAACCTAACTCCTATATCTATTCATCATAATTCTACAATAAGTTATATTAATTCACAACACCATCTCTATATTTCTAATATGCTGTTTGATTATATAATACTACAGAATAGATAAATATAGCAAACTATAGATATCATGCTCATAACATTGAAAATATTAAAGAAATCAAACAACAAATTAATAAAAATATTACCAAATGATGTAGCAAACTCCAATCTAACTCTACTTATATACAACACTATTTGGCTTACTAAGTACAGCACTAAACATAATATTGACACTATATGGTACCAATTTGCTCTCCAAGACTTTATTACAGAAGAGGTTTCTTAACACTATCCTAACTAGAGTATATCAGGGCGGCCCCCCCAATGTTCGGGTCGATGATCGACGTCGGGTCGACGATCGATGTCGGATTCGATGATCCATGTCATCGTCACAGCAGTTATCTAATCGTATTTTTTAAAAACGAACTCTTTTATAAGAGCTTGAACTTCCTACAGTATATCGATATTGTATGTCTAAAGACAATTTGACCAATTGAAAAGTTACTCAAAATGGGCACAGTTCCGATGCTATTATTCGTGCTGGTGAAGGACAAAACATGAGAGAGTTTCGAGCACATTCACTTATTTTAAACGCTCGCTCTACTTATTTTAAACGCTCGTTCTACTTATTTCAAAGCTGCTTTTTCTGCTAATTGGGCCAAAAAGGAAGGTAATTGCTTCGTTTCTATAGTACCATATTTGAACTAAAAAAGTTTCTAACAACTCTTATTCAAATTATAAAAAAAAAGGAAGACTCAAAGAACATACAATTTTTTTAACATTGATACGTATTTAAAATAAAGTTTTCTTATTTGAGAACATTTTATTTAACATGTTCTCAAAAAATATTTAATTCAATCTAATAAACTAGTGCTCCGAAAGGTCAATTGGGTTGAGTTTAGAGTCGAACTTGAGCGAATTAAATGGAAGGTCGACCCGATCTTATGTTTTTAAGAAATTTTTTTTTTTTGTAAAATAAATAATTGTGGGTTTATATAAAATTCGAACGATTTATTTATGTGTTAGTGTAGAATTTTATTTATACATTGTAATAATTTATTAATTATAATAAATGTATTGTTTTTATTAAATGTATTGTATTTATTAAAAAAATATTTTTCGCATCTATAATAAAGCTATCTAATACTTGATTTTTAAATATGCAGTACTTTTAAATATACTCACCATTATTTCTATTTTTTAGTATCAATCTTATTTCGCTTGTACATTGATTAATGTTTTCCATTTTCAGCTGATAAATTATTAGAACAATACATTTCTTCCTGACGCGTGGCTACATAAATAAAAATGCATAAAATTGATCAATTCGCGCCATTGTATTTTAGATTAAAAACTCAATACCATTGTCTTAATTCTTATTTTTCCACGAATCCATTTTAATGCGATCACAGACTGTTTTAATGCGATCACGGATTGTTTTAATGCAATCAAATCTTTTCATTGATCAGTTTTAATGCGATCGGAATATGCCTAAACGATTCTAGTGACATATGCAGTTTTTAAATTAATAAAAAAGTCATAATTAGTCGTAATTGGGAACAAAATTGGGTTAAAAAAAAAAAGAACAAACGTGATAAGTTTTAACTAGAGCGTCTAGACTTATGCGATTTCAGGGATTTTTTTATTGTTCAAGCAATGAAAAATCCCTGAAATCGTTATTAGTCTGGACACTCTAGTCTTAAACTTGTTATTGCATAGAACCAATCCCATAGGTCCGCATCTTTCTTTCACATTCATAGTTCATATCTTTTTTCTATATGCAGCGCATCAAATATTCATATTTTCTTGCCCTATTACATACAATTGCCATTAGTTAACTTCACAATAATAATAAATTTTGGATATTTTATATAAATATCGATGTTACTTACCATGAGCGATGTGCCAGTGATATTATTCGAGTTCAAGAACATATAGTTAAAGACGCAATTCTACAAAATGAAACAATGCCCAGGGTGTAAAGCTGTTCGCCCAAATGAAGAGTTTATTTGGGATGGTAAACGTAACAAAACGTGTGTTGACTGCAAATTTAACGAATGCACAGGGTGTAAACTTCCTCGTCCAGGTGAAAATTTTGTTTGGGATGGCAAACGT
>CAJVPZ010001900.1:0-13472 GCA_910592135.1 Racocetra fulgida | reverse complement strand
AATAATAAAATAATAACAATAATAATTATACAATATCGGAATATTAATCTAATAAAATAATAAACGGTTCTATAACACTATTTTTAAAAAAATAAATATTAAGGATTTATATCTTGGAAAATTAGTAAGAATATGACAGAATATGTAAAAATATATAAAAATATATAAAATTATTGCTCATCTCTAGTAACATAGATTACTAATTATAGGCTGAGTTTGAATATTGGCACCTGACATTATATAATGTAACAACTAAGCTTCAGGGTAGCGATACATTGCTATGGTGATAAAAAAGAAAATTCTATTTAGATATAAAAATAAAATTCTATTTAGATATAAAAATAAAATAATTATTGTATAAAAAAACCTTTATTCTTAATTAACTTTTTATTTTTGCTTTTTTATTAATTTTACTATCTCACTAGTTTTGCTACCTTTTTCTAGTTTCACCACCTTTTAACATTTTCGTCAGTTCGTCACCTTTCGCCATTTCGTCATTTTAATTTTTTTTGGCAAAAGTCAAACTAGATTTCACCATTCGTCTGTGGCAAAACCTCTAAATTTCGCCTGCAAACCCTACTTAACAATCTAACAATTAATTTAAGTTTATTTTACATAAATAATATTAATACATAGATAAGCGCTATCAAAGGAAATTAAGATTTTAAGCTTGGAATTTTCAAAGCTGAATTTATTTACTTTGAAGCTCCAAAAGCCAGAAATCTAGTTTTCTTTAATAGTACTTGACTACAATTGAAAGGTTATCACTTTGTTTATTGCTTTCGAAAGGTTATCACTTTGTTTATTGCTTTTGTACAATTTTAAGCACATACAAAATACTGACCTGGCACAGACTCCTAAAGTCTTAGAGGATTTAATCTTTGTCGAGTTTTGACTTTCCACAGGGTTCAGCATTACCAGGGTTTCACCAGAGTTTCGTCATTTTGCTAGACCGTTTCGTCAGAGTTTTGCCTGGTTTCGTCATTCGCCGGTTTAGTTACATCTTTCGCCATTTGCCAAAAATAGTTTCGCTTGCCAACACTAGGTGAGTCAATGATTTCAGCAGTAAGTGAAAATATTGTAATAGAGAAGTTATTGATTTAATTGTAGGGTGAGTTTGTGATTTTAACAGCCGGGGTTTACAATTTTAGTAATTGGTGAGTTAATAACTTCAATAGCAAGCGATTTCATTATTTCATCAGTAGGTAGATGTGTTAGTGATTTTAACAGTGAGTGATTTCGATGGTAGATGAGTTAGTGATTTCAACAGTGAACTATGCCAAATAATGTGTTAAAACACATATTGCAATAATAAATCATGAACCATATAAATCATGAACCATTAATTTTGTTGCAGCTTAAATTCTCGAAACTATTTTTCCAAAAGAATATAGAGTTAGCTAAACTTGGCTAATAAGTCTGAATGATTTGGTCCATTTCTTTTTTCAATCTATGTAAATTTAATTGCGTGTCAATTCTCAAATTAGAAAATAAATAGATCATTTTACAATGGATATACAGTAAATCTTTAAAAAAATAAACATGACGTTTAACAAAAAAGTATATCCAAATATATATAAAAAATTTCATGTATTTATTATCACTATCAGTTTTATGTTTAATGATTTAAGAAAATCATAATAAAAATCATTTTAAGCCAATTCAGGGTGTCGGTGGAGCCCTTATTTCTCTTATAATTAAATATTTTTTTAACTGCTTTATCTGAAGACCATTTAGTGACTTTTCTAGCACACAGTATATAATATATTCTAAGTTAATAATATAAAATCTCTATCTCAATTTATTTCAATCTTTAGATATTATATTCTTGATATAAATTTTTATTTCAATCTTTAGATATTATATTCATTGATGTAAATTTATACAGAATAGCTTTAAAAAAGAAGATACCGGTATTTTTTTTATAATATTTTGTTTCAAGTGCTTAGTAGAACTAAATTTTGTATGTACTAATTATCATTAATTCGATTTTAAAAATACGTCAGGAATTACTTTTGATGATGCTTAACTACATGTGCACAAACTGATCAAAAAAAGTTTAAAAATGCATACGTACGTACGTACATTAACGGTAATTCGTTTTTATATCGATATTAATTTGGGCGTAAAACACACGCCACTAATGTGGGACGTGCAGTAACATTCAAATATTTCTGATATTATCATTAACCAATTCAAGTACGTACGTACGTATATCAGATATAAAAATTCATGTGTTGTATGACAGAAACACTACGTAACAAATTCTACTACTATATATGTCTGATTTTGAAATTGCGGCCTCTCTCGTGGGTAATCAATTGTATGATCAAGTTACACCACATAAGTATTTAACTGCAAATAGGGATTATCTAAACAAATGCCAATTGCGGAAATCAAGAGAAATCTAGTTAGAACATTATCGGCATGAACAAATAGCCTTACTCATCTATTTTTTTACCCTTCACTTTTCAAATCTCTAAACTAGTAATAACACGGTATATATCTTTTGCAAAAATGTATCCAGGACAACAATACTCACAGCAAAATCAACAACAGCAATCACAAAACCAACAAAACCAACAAAACCAACAATTTCCAGGAGGATTTGTTTTACCAACATCAAATCAACAACAATATTATCCACCTCACGGCGGTTATCCAGGGCCTCCAGGACAATTGCCCCCAGGTGGCTATACACCACCTTCAGGACCACCGCCTAGTGGTTATACATTACCACAAGGACCGCCGTCTGGTGGTTATACACCACCTTCAAGTACTTCAGGACCTCAATCCGATAGCTATTCAAGTCAACCAACTGGTAACTATGTAACACCTCCAGGACCACCTTTAGGACCACCTCAAGGGCCACCTTCTGGAGTCTATCCACCGCCACCAGGACCACCAACTGGTGGTTATGCTCCACCTCCACAAAATCAACAATTTCAAGGTGGCTACATGGTTACTCCACAAAGCGTAAGATACAATACTGGAGGACATAAAAAAGCATTACTTATTGGAATCAATTATTTTCACCAAGACGGCGAATTGAGAGGTAAATAAATTTCCAATAAAAATTTTTTGAATTAAAATACAAACATTTCTAAAATTTATATAAATATATATTGTTTAAATAGGTTGCTTAAATGATGTAGCTAATATGAAAAGATTTTTAATCGAATCATATGGATTTCAAGAATCTGATATGGTGATTTTAACCGATGATCAGCAAGACCAAACAAAGATTCCATATAAAGCTAATATCCTAGAAGCAATGAAATGGCTTGTACGAGATGCTCGACCAGGAGATATGTAAGATTGATTATTTATTAATTGTTCAATTGATCATTATTAATTTAAACTGATTATTACAATTTTTTTTTTATTATTAGATTATTTTTTCATTATAGTGGTCATGGAGGTCAAGTAAAAGATACTGGTGGAGATGAAGAGGATGGATTTGATGAGACTATCGTACCAGTCGATTATTCACAAAATGGACAAATAGTTGATGATGTAAGTTTTGGCATTAAAAATTTTAGCTTTTAATTTAACATTTAACCATGATTAAAATTCAAATTATTTGTAGGAAATGCATGAAATTATGGTAAAGCCACTTCAAGAGGGTAAAAAGAATTACGTATACCTTAAATATTTTAATACAGTAATATTATTATTTAATTAATAAATATATTATTCATAGGTGTAAGATTATTTGGAATTTTTGATTCATGTCATTCTGGATCAGCTCTTGATTTACCATATACATATTCCACTCGTGGATTGATTAAAGCACCCAAGGCTCTTACTGAGGACAAAGGTCAACTTATGAAAATGGGTATGTCACTTTTGAAGGGTAATAAAAAACAACTATTTTCATTTGCAAAGAACAATGCATCAGCACTTATGAGAACTGGAAAAAATTACATGAACAAGTCGAGTAAGGCAGATGTGATCACGCTAAGCGGGTGAGTTAATGATGCTTTCAATTTATTTTTTACATTTTTTATATTGATGTGTTTAAAAAAAAAAATAGGTGCAAAGATGAACAGACGTCAGCAGATGCTTATGAGGAAGGAAGGAATACCGGAGCCATGTCTTATGCTTTTATCAAAGCGTAAATATGATTGTTAGAATCTATGAAATTTTCATATATAAAAACTTATATAATTTATTTCTTAATAGTATGGGAGAAAATAGAAATGTCACGTATCAGCAACTTTTGAATAATATCAGGGATATTCTTTCGTCAAAACAATATACGCAAAAACCTCAGATTAGCTCGTATGTCGCAAATTAGTTTATAAAGTTTTTTTTTTTATTTATTTCTCGTTTGATATATATTTATTAACCTATTTATAATTGCAGATCACATTATATTAACTTGAATTCAAACTTCCTTCTATGATACATCAAGATTCTTTTAGATTTACTCTATAAATGAATTTATAAGCTTAATGTAAAATTTCAGCAGAATATAACTATCCCAATATTTTTCTTATTTTAATGGATCATTATTTCATCAGTAGGTAGATGTGTTAGTGATTTTAACAGTGAGTGATTTCGATGGTAGATGAGTTAGTGATTTCAACAGTGAACTATGCCAAATAATGTGTTAAAACACATATTGCAATAATAAATCATGAACCATATAAATCATGAACCATTAATTTTGTTGCAGCTTAAATTCTCGAAACTATTTTTCCAAAAGAATATAGAGTTAGCTAAACTTGGCTAATAAGTCTGAATGATTTGGTCCATTTCTTTTTTCAATCTATGTAAATTTAATTGCGTGTCAATTCTCAAATTAGAAAATAAATAGATCATTTTACAATGGATATACAGTAAATCTTTAAAAAAATAAACATGACGTTTAACAAAAAAGTATATCCAAATATATATAAAAAATTTCATGTATTTATTATCACTATCAGTTTTATGTTTAATGATTTAAGAAAATCATAATAAAAATCATTTTAAGCCAATTCAGGGTGTCGGTGGAGCCCTTATTTCTCTTATAATTAAATATTTTTTTAACTGCTTTATCTGAAGACCATTTAGTGACTTTTCTAGCACACAGTATATAATATATTCTAAGTTAATAATATAAAATCTCTATCTCAATTTATTTCAATCTTTAGATATTATATTCTTGATATAAATTTTTATTTCAATCTTTAGATATTATATTCATTGATGTAAATTTATACAGAATAGCTTTAAAAAAGAAGATACCGGTATTTTTTTTATAATATTTTGTTTCAAGTGCTTAGTAGAACTAAATTTTGTATGTACTAATTATCATTAATTCGATTTTAAAAATACGTCAGGAATTACTTTTGATGATGCTTAACTACATGTGCACAAACTGATCAAAAAAAGTTTAAAAATGCATACGTACGTACGTACATTAACGGTAATTCGTTTTTATATCGATATTAATTTGGGCGTAAAACACACGCCACTAATGTGGGACGTGCAGTAACATTCAAATATTTCTGATATTATCATTAACCAATTCAAGTACGTACGTACGTATATCAGATATAAAAATTCATGTGTTGTATGACAGAAACACTACGTAACAAATTCTACTACTATATATGTCTGATTTTGAAATTGCGGCCTCTCTCGTGGGTAATCAATTGTATGATCAAGTTACACCACATAAGTATTTAACTGCAAATAGGGATTATCTAAACAAATGCCAATTGCGGAAATCAAGAGAAATCTAGTTAGAACATTATCGGCATGAACAAATAGCCTTACTCATCTATTTTTTTACCCTTCACTTTTCAAATCTCTAAACTAGTAATAACACGGTATATATCTTTTGCAAAAATGTATCCAGGACAACAATACTCACAGCAAAATCAACAACAGCAATCACAAAACCAACAAAACCAACAAAACCAACAATTTCCAGGAGGATTTGTTTTACCAACATCAAATCAACAACAATATTATCCACCTCACGGCGGTTATCCAGGGCCTCCAGGACAATTGCCCCCAGGTGGCTATACACCACCTTCAGGACCACCGCCTAGTGGTTATACATTACCACAAGGACCGCCGTCTGGTGGTTATACACCACCTTCAAGTACTTCAGGACCTCAATCCGATAGCTATTCAAGTCAACCAACTGGTAACTATGTAACACCTCCAGGACCACCTTTAGGACCACCTCAAGGGCCACCTTCTGGAGTCTATCCACCGCCACCAGGACCACCAACTGGTGGTTATGCTCCACCTCCACAAAATCAACAATTTCAAGGTGGCTACATGGTTACTCCACAAAGCGTAAGATACAATACTGGAGGACATAAAAAAGCATTACTTATTGGAATCAATTATTTTCACCAAGACGGCGAATTGAGAGGTAAATAAATTTCCAATAAAAATTTTTTGAATTAAAATACAAACATTTCTAAAATTTATATAAATATATATTGTTTAAATAGGTTGCTTAAATGATGTAGCTAATATGAAAAGATTTTTAATCGAATCATATGGATTTCAAGAATCTGATATGGTGATTTTAACCGATGATCAGCAAGACCAAACAAAGATTCCATATAAAGCTAATATCCTAGAAGCAATGAAATGGCTTGTACGAGATGCTCGACCAGGAGATATGTAAGATTGATTATTTATTAATTGTTCAATTGATCATTATTAATTTAAACTGATTATTACAATTTTTTTTTTATTATTAGATTATTTTTTCATTATAGTGGTCATGGAGGTCAAGTAAAAGATACTGGTGGAGATGAAGAGGATGGATTTGATGAGACTATCGTACCAGTCGATTATTCACAAAATGGACAAATAGTTGATGATGTAAGTTTTGGCATTAAAAATTTTAGCTTTTAATTTAACATTTAACCATGATTAAAATTCAAATTATTTGTAGGAAATGCATGAAATTATGGTAAAGCCACTTCAAGAGGGTAAAAAGAATTACGTATACCTTAAATATTTTAATACAGTAATATTATTATTTAATTAATAAATATATTATTCATAGGTGTAAGATTATTTGGAATTTTTGATTCATGTCATTCTGGATCAGCTCTTGATTTACCATATACATATTCCACTCGTGGATTGATTAAAGCACCCAAGGCTCTTACTGAGGACAAAGGTCAACTTATGAAAATGGGTATGTCACTTTTGAAGGGTAATAAAAAACAACTATTTTCATTTGCAAAGAACAATGCATCAGCACTTATGAGAACTGGAAAAAATTACATGAACAAGTCGAGTAAGGCAGATGTGATCACGCTAAGCGGGTGAGTTAATGATGCTTTCAATTTATTTTTTACATTTTTTATATTGATGTGTTTAAAAAAAAAAATAGGTGCAAAGATGAACAGACGTCAGCAGATGCTTATGAGGAAGGAAGGAATACCGGAGCCATGTCTTATGCTTTTATCAAAGCGTAAATATGATTGTTAGAATCTATGAAATTTTCATATATAAAAACTTATATAATTTATTTCTTAATAGTATGGGAGAAAATAGAAATGTCACGTATCAGCAACTTTTGAATAATATCAGGGATATTCTTTCGTCAAAACAATATACGCAAAAACCTCAGATTAGCTCGTATGTCGCAAATTAGTTTATAAAGTTTTTTTTTTTATTTATTTCTCGTTTGATATATATTTATTAACCTATTTATAATTGCAGATCACATTATATTAACTTGAATTCAAACTTCCTTCTATGATACATCAAGATTCTTTTAGATTTACTCTATAAATGAATTTATAAGCTTAATGTAAAATTTCAGCAGAATATAACTATCCCAATATTTTTCTTATTTTAATGGATCATGATGTTTAGAATTAGCACTAGGTTCGTGTTAGTGTAAAGACATGGGAATTTTATGAAGCAGGCTTAAACAGATTTTTTTTTCTTCGTGACTTTACAGACCAAAATTCATAATTTTCTTGACCAAAAATTTGTAACTTATTGACCAAATATTTTATTTATTGATTAATTACACGTTACACTATATTCATTTTAAAACAGTAATTTTCCGTTGCTTTTCTTATATTAAAATATATTATATCCATGTCGTTATTATTACACAATCAAAACTTTATTGATAAAATCGCTGAAAAAACATCTGGAAAAAATAGTGCTCGCCAACTATTGTAGTCTTTAATCTGATACATTAGCATAAAATGCTACAGTCAAACCTCAGTTATACTGTATCACCCTTTTGCCCAGGGAGTTTTTGAATATATAATTTAGGTAGAGATATAACTTAACAAATATAGAATATTTATTTTGCTAAATTGTAGGGATATAAGATATAGCTTAGTGAAGAGATAACTGAGAGTTGACTGTAAATATCAATTTACGAAAAAAAAGAGTAATCATGAATTCTTCAAAATGTTTTATGTGAATTGATAATTTCGACGGATTGATTAAGGTATAAATATTGCATTGGCGCATTAATCGCGACGCCTATTTATAATTGTAATAGCCTGAAGCTTTCTACTTTTTATATAAAGGAGAATTCATTCAAGCTGTAAATGTTTATGTTACTTCGAAATTACTGTAATGTGTCATTAATAAATTAAGAATTTTGATTATCGCGCTCATAGGACGACTTTCATATGTTGGTTATTTAAATTTGTTTAATTTACATTATTTATTCAGTTTAAAGTACTTTGTAAAAAAATAAACCTACAGAGAATAAATTACCTCCCTAAGTGCACGTTCTACAAGTGCACGCTCTATGTAAATTCTCTCTAAATGCACGGCATAGCTTGGTCCAACTCACAAGTCATCATATGTTTTGCTCTCTATAAATGGACACCCTCTTTGTATACACGACAGATCTTTCTTTGTTTTACTATGATTTCGAGAAAAGTGTATTTAGAAAGCTTTTACTGTATACAGTATAGATTTTATTAGGGTTGCAGGACTCCACTATTGAACATGATCAAAAATCCTTTTGTTTTAGAAAAGTTATCTAAACAATAAAGGGTTTTGATTATCTTCAATAGTGGAGTTCTACAATTCTGATAATACCCTCTATATACTAATTTTCTCCGTAGTTTTATTTTTTTTTTAAAAAAAGTAAAAAATAAAACGTACGTACTGTACGTATGTTCCGCGTCATTTCTCAGTTTATATTAGTTATTAATTGACATTCGTAATACTGTAATAATTTTGTTCTTCAAACTTTATTTCTTGTCAGTTATTATAAATTTCCAAAAATGTTACGAGTCAGAAAACTATACTGTAAATTCGCAAGTATTATGAAGAAAAAAAGTACAGCAATAAAAAGAGCTATTCATTGCCAATATCAATATAATACGTAATTAATCGATTTTATTACGTGATTAACATTAAGAACTGACCTAGAACTGACTAGAATCATTTTTCAATCAATGATATATTTCGTTTTGATTTTTGACTTACGTAAAATTAAAAAATCTCTTATAATAATGATAAATATAACATTATAAAAATTATTTACAGAAGATAACTTGTTTACGTAGGCATATATGAAACGCATTTACTTATGCGAGTCTTAATTTTGAATAAACTTTAATTAAACAAAATATAAAACAGCTGATACTGTAAAAGAAGTTACAATATATAACAATGTAAAGAATAATTCTTCAATAAAGACCGAGGCCAGACCTCACTCTTTTAAAAAAAATAAAAGAAATTATAATATATACTATTAAATGACTAATAATTATGCTATTAAATTTAAATGTCAAATAATTATGCTATTAAATGACCCAATATTTATGCTAAATAAATAAAATAACTAAATTTATATAAAATTCGTATACCTGCACAACATTACTTTTTATTTTTAGTGGGAAAGATATTCAATTTCTTACATTTATCAACAAGCAAATTAATTATTTCATCAAACTTATAAGCAGGATTATTCATAGCATCACTGGCAAATTTAGTAAGTCTAGCAATTTGTTTTGCTGACACGTCATCCAAATCATCATCATCTTTCGTCAAATTTAATTGAATTCGATAGTAACTTGTACCATCTAATTCTGCTAAAAGTTTCATAGTAGTGTCATTACTATCCAGTCCTGAATCAAACAAAAGATCAATCAATGGCCTTAACCATTGGACAACACCGGAATTTTTATAACCTTCTAAAGGTTCTTTGTAGTATCCAGTACCAAGAGAAACTACTACAAATTTCGCCTTTGGAAACTTTTTCTTTGCTTCTAGATAAGCCATGACCGTTGGATTATTTGAAAAAACACCTCCATCTATGAAATAATCTTTGTTTATTTGTTTAGCAGGAAAATAAGTGGGTGCTGCGGCACTTGCACGTATAACATCTTTCATTAGATAATCTTTATGCTCATCGTAAAGATTTGTAAAAAAAGTTATTTTATCGCTGGTGATATTATATGCTGGAATGATTACTTTCACATTGTTTACAGTATCTTTAAGCATAGTTTTACCGAAACTTTGCTGTAATAAATCTTCAAATTCGTCAGGTAAATATTTCGGCTTCCAAGGATTATAAGCATTCGAATATCCCTTTATATACATCACTACTTTATTAAAATATTCTCTTTCTTTTTGCTTATTAGCTTCACTCAAGGTTGCATCAGCAGGGTTATCCACTGGTTTAATGTTCGGTACATCTTCTGTTTTATTTTTGGGTTCATTATCCACTTGATTCTTGGTTGATGCATCAGTTTCATTTGTCGTTGTATTCTCAGTTTCATTCTGCTTTTTTTTTGAAATAGTAAAAAACCTTACAAGCTTACTTGCTCTTTTTACTTCATTATTAACAATAGTTGTTCCTTTATTAGTTATACTTCTAATATTCGTCTCAACTGTAGTGGCATCTATTTTAGCATAATCGGCCAATAATTTATCAGTTTTAGACAATAATTTATCAACAAACATGATAGCAGAATAATCAGGAAAGACATCAGCTCCATGTTGCTTATAAAAATTCACAAGATATTCAGCATCAAATTTAGGACGATTATTTTCAGCAATTGATAATCCCAAAGCAAGTATAGAGCCTGTCGAAGTTCCAGAAAGGACATCAAATAAATCAGCACATCTTATATCAACATCTTGATGTTCTTTTTTAATTTCATTATTTACTCTTTTTTCGATTTCATTAAGAATGATGGCGGGGATTATGCCTCGAAATCCTCCTCCATCAATCGAAAGGATAAATTTTGTGTCTTCCATAATATTTTTTTAAAAAATTAAAGATTCTATTAGTGAATTTTGATTAAACTTGTAAAGTTTATATTCTCTAATGCGATTTTTTTATCGTTTTAAATATTACAGTATTAGAATCAAGAAATATTTGATATGTGTAATCAACTAATTATAAATTTACTTAAAAGGAATAAAGGTACATATACGTATGAAGAACCTTTTATGTTATATATTTTCTAAACATTTATATGCTTATATTTTCTAAACATTTATATGCTTATTTGTACCAATACAGTAAACAAGAATCAATTTACGTATTGTAGTTCGAACGCTTTCCTGTAACGATAACAAAACAAAACTAATCTGCATGTATGTACGTACAGTACATATCATGTGAACAGGAAAATGCTTTACTGTAATAAAATTACTAAAATTATCGACCTCAATAGCATCGACCTCAATAGCGATAGGACTGAAATTTAACATGTGTTTAATAGTAAAGTAAGACTTTATACTTATTTAGAATTATGTTTTGCACCTTATGTTAAAAAAAATGGTTTGTTATTAAATTACAAATTTATGTATACATACATATTAACACAAGGTGTATATCATGAAAGGTTCTAAGAATGTATGTAACGTACGTACGTACGTACTTATTGAATGAATTGTAAAAAAACAGAATCCAGTTCTTGCGATAATTACCCATTATTTGAATTCAAACATTAATGAATTATATCTGGTGCCATATTATGTTTGTACATACCTCTTCTCAACTAGTCGTAACATTGCGCATTATATTAAATCTTATGAATTTTGAAATTATATGCGTATTTTTATTTATGATATACAATATGATCTCCTGTCGCACTAAGTGTCATGACCACCTTCAGTGATTAACCACATTTATGATGATCCATATGACCGTATTTACGCTTAATTTTAATTAAATCATTTTCTTTTTTTGGTGGTTAACCACATTTATGATGTGACCAGATTTACTTTTAATTTTAATTAAATCATTTTCTTTTTTGTATGTTTCACGTTTTATGTAAAGAACTTTAAAAGTCAAGGTAAATAAACACAGTAAAATGAAGCCAAAAAAGTTACAAGAGCAAAGCGAAAGTAAAGGGGTTTGAAAAAGAGTTAAGCGCAAAAGTAAAAGGCAAAGGTGATAAAAAAAGCAAAGTAGTAAAATTGATGTAAAAATAAAGAAAAAAGTAAAGCTCAATACGAATATAAATATTGGAATCACGTGTAAAAATAATGGTATAGGTTTGCAAATGGCGTGACATCTGCAGATCATCGTGCAACGTAAATTTGCAGGAATTTGATTGGAATTATCGTTATACAGATTTCTAAATATATATAGACATCACTGAGAATCTCCGAAATTCCCCGCTATCGTTATCACGAAAATTGAGATCACAATGCATTAATCGATGTTAAGAAATTTAGAAATTTAAAACTCGACAATTCATTAATGATAAAATAACAATAAGCTATTAACATTTTAAATTTCCCCTTGATTTCTAGAAGTTTAGTAGAACGATATTATATTTTCTACATTTATCAAACGAATAATTTAAATATTTCATCAAATTTACATGTAGAATCATTGATAACTTCTTTCAAATAAATTTGAATCCGATAATATTTTGTATCGTCAAGATGAGCCAAAAGTTCATAGTATTGTCATGATTATCGAGCTCAGAATTGAATAAAAGATTAATAAATGGTTTAGGGTGTTCTCAAGCATCTCAATCAATTAATTAAATAATGATCATGATATTTATAGAACTAAATGCTTGAACATATTCTTTTTTATTTTTCGTGATCTACGATGTGCCGCTTAAAATACCTTTTTAAAAAATTTCTACTCAACCGAGACTTTAACTTCGGCTGCGTCGGTTTCTCTTTTTAATGATTTTCCAATTTAAATCTTTTGTTGCATCGGCTTCTCCTTTTAATGACTTTACCTAAATTTTTTGTTGCAACAGCAACAGAATCAAATTATAGAATCATTATCGAAAGTTGCATTACAGCAACTGTTTCTTGCGAATATTAATATCTATAATATAAAATTTTAGATGTTCAATCCGTCTCGCATCACGTGATCTACATGATCGACTTAAAAATACATGATTGTTCTAACAACCGTGATTAGTGCTAGACAACTTATTGGGTGTCGATCTTTAGTACTGTTACTATTGTTTTGGGAGAGCGTATAGAACTATCGGCACAATTTAACTCCAATAGTTAACTTATATGTTCTTTGT
>CAJVPZ010001899.1:0-13474 GCA_910592135.1 Racocetra fulgida | reverse complement strand
AAATAAAATTTTTTTATTAATATAAATTTGAATACTGCCAAGTATATTTAAAAAACTATTTAATACAGTTAACTCTCATTAATATCAACCTATTTAGATTAGATAATTATGTTGATATATGCGAGAGCTGATAACAATAGGATTGTTTTTATAAAGCCTGAGTCTATTTGTTCTTAATAAGAGGTTAATATTAATACAAAGCTGATATTGATATTAATAGGATTGATATTAAAGGGTTAATATTAAGAATTAGCTAGGGCGGCCCCCAAAGTATAGTCACATGATGAATCTTCACCAATCAGAAAATGATAATATGTGATTGTTGGAATATATAAGCAATTTACGATTGTTGGAGTTTAGAAACATATAGCTTCAGTTGCTGTGTTCATCATGTGACTGTACTTTGGGGGCCACTCTGGCTAATTCTTGTTATTAACGAAGATTGACTATAACCTTATAATAAATTGAATATACAATTTCAATTTTACTACGACTTGCATTAAATAAAAAAAATTTTTATACCTGTTCTGATTTCTATGATAGCTCATAAATATTAACATATCGCTTTGCTTTATCATCTAATTCGTCATCAGACAATTCAGGTGAATGAACCTCACTTGTTCCTAAAACTTTTTTGACTTCAGCTAAATCATAAGACATAATATGGGGATCTCTTTTTAAATGAAGATATCTAAATGCTTCTGCACGGCGAGACATTTTCTTTAAAATATTTAGAATAAAATAAAATTATAAATAAACCAAATAAATAATTAAATTAAAAATAAATAAAATCTTTATCTCAGTTTTACGAGTGTTTTTGTGATTTCTCTTATCAAAATGGGTAGACCGAATTTCATCTTTTCGAATTGAATTGAGACTTCTTCTTGACTTTAATTTTTGCTGCAATATATCTAATAGCTCATTTCTATTAGTATTATACCATTTCCCAAAAACTTCAAGAAGAACGGGAAGTGTATTTTTTGCTAGCCGGGGTTTTTGTTCAGCCCATTTAGCATTATAATCGAGATTATATTTATCACCTTTCTCATCTAATAAAAGAAACATTTCTTTCTATAATAGTAAACAATATTAAAAAAAATTTTATAATTAATTATATGTATATATATATATATACTATATGTTTATTAATATGAATAATATACTCGAAGTGATTTTCATCATTCTCTATCATCATCAGCAAATTCAGAAGTAGGTCTTTGCTGTGCAGCTGCTGATGTTTCGCCATCCTCAGATTAGCCCGACTTAAAACTTTTAATGAGCTGATTTCACTAGTTAAGGATTCTACAGAAGATAATAAATCATTAAGAGTATCTTTTACACTCAATATGGTATGTTCTTGCTGTCTTTGAACTGCATGAAGTTCTTCAATTTCGTTCTGCACTTGCTAATTTTCTAGAATTAAAAATATATATTTTTTTAGTCTAAAAAGATGATCTACAACTTTTTTTTTTTTTAAAAAAAAAATTCACAAGTAATAATACCATTTTCCTTGGTTGAACTTAAAGGTAAGAGAGAAGACGTGCTTGAGGGTAAATCAGGTTATCTGGTTGGCAATAAATTAGATGATGAAATTAGAATAGGTGATAATAGTGTGCTTTGAGATCTTTGTGGTCGGGTAGATGTGGTAGTTTGCATAGAAGGGATAGTTGTAGTTTGTCTGAAGTTATTGAATTTTGTTGATGTAGCTGAAGTGGTTGGAGTTGGTTGATTTGTTAATAGTCGTGTTGTCTTTTTTGTAGATCGAAAAGAAATGGATTTTTTTTTTTTTTTTTTTTTTTTTTTTTTTTTTTTTTTTTTATGAAAGGTTCTTCCTATTTATATGTATCACTATTTCATGAATGGCAAATAAAAATTTAATTACTCGATTACCTTAGCACATCGATTAAAGGTCGATGCCTAATTTTATATGCATACTATGTAATTGTTTAATAAACAATTACATTGTATATATCAAATTCCTCAGGTTTTTGTAGCATCTAAAATAGCACTATTTTTTAGCAAAATAGTCATCAACATTGTTTGTGTTAAGATGCGAAATTTGCTACTTTTGCACTAAACTGATTTACGTAAATGAGTAATTATATGCACATTTTAGATGATAACTAGAGAACTCACAGAGATGATGATAAATAAAGAACTAACCGAAAAAAATATGGTCGCATTAAAATTTATATTTACAAATATAAAGCTTTATTTGATGATACTATTGATTTTGTTTTGTATTTATCATTTTTATGTACTAGATATCATTTGGGTAATACTCAAATTGTTATTACTTAAGCTTTACTTTGAATTATTAAATAGTATGTACTTTATCGTTTTTGTTATGTACTAGAATCTTATTTGATGATAATACTCTTGTTATTATGCTTTATTTTAAATTATTAGATTGTATGTTTTCATCAATTTTGTTATATACCATATAGAAGATTATTTGATAATACTCAATTAATTCGGCTAATATACTGAAAATTTGGGTTTAAAAATTAATTTCTTAATGCAAGTCTAGTAATCGATAAATTACATAACCTTATTTTTTATTTTGTCTTTATTCATCAATGACAACATTATCAATAGTTATGCACATAGTTTAATTACATGAAAATATACCATTGTTAGAGATGGGAAAGTTTGGTTTGGTTCGAATTAGCCAGGGCGGCCTCCCAAAGTACTGGTCACATTCAAACACAGCAGCTGCAGCTATATATTTCTAAACTTCAACAATCGTAAATTGCTTATATATTCCAACAATCATATATTATCATTTTCTGATTGGTGAAGATTCATCATGTGACAGTACTTTGGGGGCCGCCCTGGCTAATTCATTTGGTTCGGTTTAAAATTTGATTGATGCATAATATTAGATCGAACCAAACTTCTCTATCCCTAACTATTGTATTATGAAACTGCATGAATAGAACATCATCGTATATGAAACTATATCGTTGTATATGAAACTAAATGAATTTCATTGTATATAAAACTAGTTACATAAAGGTCATAGTATATGAAACTATTAATAAACTATCGATATCTATAATTGTAACTAATTTTTTTAATAAAAAGCCTGATTTTTTTTGAAAAAAAGAAAAAATATTTCAAGTTTTGTTTTAATAATAATAATTTACAATGGCTCGATTACATACTAAATTTACTTACAATGCCATGAAATTGTAGTTTTAAACAAATTTTAGATTCTATTACAGATTCAGAAAGTGTAGATTCTGATATAGCTAAAACTTCTATGTCAACCTAATGAAATACTTGTATTCCTTGTCATTGTTCATCATATGCATGTAATGGTAATCTAGTTTCTCGACGTACAAAATCTCAACATAAATTAGAAGATATGATACAACAGGAAGGAGAAGAAGAAAGTGAATCATTTACAGAACAATCAGGCAGATTAAATTTAAGTAACAATCAAGAAATAGAAGATATTGAGAAAAATATAGAGCCATTATTTTTGCCAAGAAAAAAACGTCGTACTCATGCAAGTATACAATTAAACTTACCAAACGAAGACTCGACAGATGAAGACTTGACAGGTAAAAGTAGTGATGAAGAGTTTGAGGAATTAAATAACAAATTAAATGAGAAATTAGTTAACCAATTTAATAATGAATCAGGTGAAGAATCAGTTGAAGAAGTCGCAGAATTAGATGAAGGATCAGCAGAAGCATCAATGGAAGAATCAGCTGATGAATGGGTTGAACAATCAGCTGAAGAATCAAATAAGCAATCAACTAAAGAAAAAATTTATAGTAATATTAATGAATTTGAGAATTATTCTGCACTGAATATTGATGGCGACAATAATCAGACTGAATTTCAACACAACTTTAATTCACCTTTAGAATATGAATGGATTATACTTTGGTTATTGAAATTTCAAACTAGGTTCAACATATCTAAAACTGCTATCAATACTTTAATTAAATTTATGTGGCTAATCTTAGTTTAAGTAGGTGGTGAGGATCAATTTAGCGACTATCCAAATTCAATTTATAAGGTTCAAAAATATTTTAAAATTAGTAATAACATCACAGTATATGTTCTATATCCAAATTGCAATAAATTGTACAAAAAGGAAGATGTGGTTAACTCACGAAATACTAGAGGGCAACTAAAAATCAAAAGATGTGATCATATCGAATTTCTAAATGTGGTCAGCTCTCGACAAAAAAAAGTATGTAATTCTGCTTTAGTGATTCAAAATAAATATTTAAATAATAAAATCATTAATAGGCCAATTTTATTGTTTCCACTCTCTAGTATTAAAAGCTACTTATTAAAAATGTATAAGCGGCCAGACTTTGAAAAAGCATGTCGTAAGTGGACACGTTGAAATATAACGAATGGCATTATTTCTGATATCTATGATGGTCGAGTTTGGAAGAGTTCGAAGACATGCCATCAAATGGTGATCAATTTTTTACACATGAAATGGCTGATTCACATCTTGGTTTGATGCTAAACTTAGACTGGTTTCAACCTTTTACTAATACACAGTATAGTATTGACGTAATTTATGCAATGATTTGTAATTTGCCAAGAAAAAAAAGATTTAAAGTTGAAAATATTATGATTCTTGGTATTTTACCCAGACCAAATGAGGTTTATTTGCATCATATAAATCATTATCTAGCACCTATAGTTAATGAATTATGTCAACTTTGGGATGGAATACAAATATCAACTTATGAGAATCCTTTATCAAAAAGAATTAGAGCTGCTGTAATTTTATATTTTTGTGATATACCTGTGGGGAGAAAATTATATGGCTATATTTTAGCTTTAGTGGCTTGTCATCATTGTGACAAATGTGCACAGTATAAAAATCGGCGCCATCATTTTGGAGGTATCAACGATATGGATTCATGGTTTATTGAGTGAGATTCTATTAAGTATAGATGTGATGCAAAAAAGTGGAAAGTGTTATATGAAGTTAGGTAGGATGCAACATACAAAACTTACAAAGGTTCGATGGTCTGAGTTACTTCGGCTATCATATTTTAATCCTGTTTGATTTATGGTTGTCGATCCAATGCATTGCCTATTTTTACGTATTGCAAAATGGATTGTAAAATGATTATGGGTTGATAATGGTCGATTAGATACTCACTCTCTTAAGTTGGTTCAAAAAAAAATGTCAGAAGTTCAAGTACCATCTGATATTGGACAAATTTTAAGAAAAGTTGATATTGGTGAAGGGTTTGCTTATTTTACAGCTGACGAATAGAAAAATTTTATTTTAATTTATGCGACACCTTGCTTATAGGACTATCTTTCAGAATCAGACCGGAGAATTCTTTCAAATTTTGTACGAATTTGTACTATTCTTGTTTGTCGAATAACTAACATGGCCACATTAAATGAAGCACATAGTCGACTAGTTCTTCTTGTAAAGCAAATAGAAGAAGAATATGGTGAAGAATATATTACACCAAACCTCCATCTGGCACTTCATATTAGTCAATGTTGCTTTGATTATGGACCACTTTATGCATTCTAGTGTTTTTCTTTTGAATGAATGAATGGTTACTTTGGATCTTTGCCAAATAGCTGCCGCAAGATTGAGCCAGAATTAATGCACCAACTTATACAAGATTTTACAGTTAATAATCTTATTAATCAAAGAAATTCCCCAAAAGAATTTGATTTGTTTCCAAAACAAAAAACGCTTGGAAGTTTAGCTTTACCAGACCAATTCGAAGCTACCGAATTACAAAAATTTCTTCAATTGTCTCGAAATATTGAGTCGAATTATGTTAGCGGCTCAGAAGATTTTCCTGGTAAATTCTTGAAACCTTCAAAGACAAATGTGTTATTATCGAATGAATTTCTAAAAATTTTAGCAAAATATTATTTAGCTGTCTATCCCGACTATTCATTTAAAATACCATTTAAAAAAAGTGATAACGATAAGGAATCAAAAATAATTAACCCATTCGGAGACCAATTTGGTCAGTTACAAATTGGCTCTGAAATATTTGAATCAACTATGTCAATGCGACATGTAAAAAGTTTTTTTATAATGGCGAAATTTATTAATTGGGATAATAGTCAAGTAATACTTATGCAGGACAAATTCAGTTCTTTATTCAACATACGACTAAAATTGGCAATAATAATGTTGAGTATAGGTTAGCATATGTATGTTAGTACAAACTAGTAGTAAATAACTCATTACGATTCTTATTTGGTGTAGATGAGAAAGATGAAAAATTGTATAATATCGAGCTATGGGAAAAATTTTTATCGTATTAGTCGTGATTGTATAATTCCTATTCATCAAATTTTAAACCAATTTGTACCAGCATTTTATAAAGCAGCACAACGAAAAAATTCTAAAGAATATCTTGTTGTTATACCAATTAATAGAAAGGTTCACATATAATAATAATTTTACATGTGTATTTTAAATATGCAATAAATAAATACATTTATATACGTACATATGTATAAAATTTACTTGATATTTATATTGTGAGAGGGAAATTTTGTAAGGTCAAAAATCGAAGTGGTTCGGTCGATCTAGCCAAATTGGTTGGAGTCTGCCAAACCTGCTATAATATCATATCTGCAGATGATATAGTAGAAATATTAAAAATAGCAGATATGGTAGTAACAGCAAAAAAGTTTGTAGTTAATTAGTACAATGTAAAATGTATTTAAATACAATTATTTTGCAGAAAAATAAAGGATAACTCCCTTTGAGTTCTCAACTACGAAATAAATAAGAGTAGTAGTTCTCTAAATGCATATAAAAATACTGTATGTGTTGTAGTCAGTGAATTTTGATAATATGTAAACACTTTAAATTCAAACAACATCCCAATTATTAATAATTTGTTCAGACAATTTTTTTTAGTATTCGTTCATGAGGTTTGTAAACTATTCACTATTGTTATCAATTGCATTTATTAAATTTTTATAATTCACAAAAAAATTATTGTCATTTCAGGATTTATGCAAATATAAGATCTTCACAAAGTTTTAGATAAACCACTGTTAAAGTACTGTTAGTTTTTTTATAATAAATCTACATAAAATTGCTATACTACAGTTAAAGTACTGTTAAAGTACTGTTAAAGTACTGTAAAAGTACTGTTGGCTTTTTTATAATAAATCTGTATAAAATCACTATGCTACTGTTGAAGTACTGTTGAAGTATTGTTGAAGTACTGTTAAGGTACTATTAAAGCACTTTTAAAATATGTTGAATAAGCATTTGAATGAAAGTTTAATAGTGTTGACATTATTGCTACAATGATCTGTAAACAGTTTACCGAAATTTCGAATCGGCTGAAAAATCATTTGGCCAATTTTTATCAGGTGTTCCAGTTAATGGTGGCAGAAAAATGAACTACCCCAGAGCATCTGATTGACAACATTCAAATGCATTCTATTAGATAGATTAAAAAATTTTTAAAACTTCTAGCAAAGGTTTCTTAATAGCTACATAAGCAAATTTAGTAATTTTTTTTTTTTAATTCTATACTTTGTAAAATTAAAATAAAGAAAAATTTTACTAAATTTGCTTATGTAGTTAGGCCGTTCAAAGTTAATTAGTTGTTTAACGTAACCCCCTCCAGGTTAGCTGTTCCCCCAAAATTAAACAAGCCAATCATAATACAGGATATTCAATAATCATATGAACTGTCAAATGAATTGTGTTTTATATATGTTTTATTTTAATTCTACAAAGCTGTAGAATTCAAATAAAAAAATTTCATCAAATTTGACTTGGTGGTTGTCGAGATATCTTTGCTCAAAGGTGAAGAAAAATTTTAGCACAGCTTTATTTTGATAGATGTTTTGAGTTTTTAAAACTTTGAGTAATGATATCTTGACAACCATCTAGCCAAATTTGATGTTTTTTTTGAATTCTACAAAGCTGCAGAATTCAATTAAAAAAAATTCATTGAATTTGACTTGGTGGTTGTTGAGATATCACCACTCAAAGTTTTAAAAAACTCAAAATGTCTTTCAAAATAAAAGCTGCACCAAATTTTTCTTCAACTTTAAGTGAAGATATCTTGACAACCACCAAGCCAAAATCAATAGATTTTTTTTTATTTCAATTCTACAAAGCTGTAGAATTCAAATAAAAAAAGTCATCAAATTGGCTTGGTAATTGTTGAGATATCATCACTCAAAGTTGAAAAAAAATTTAATCTACAGGGGTACATATAACAAAATTGGGGTATAAATATCAGCCGCCTATAATAAAGTTCAAAAATAATCTTCAAATTATTATATATTGCAGTGCTTTTTGAATTATTGTGATCAATAAAATTTCAGAGTGTAGTGTGTGGCACATGAATTTACTGATCGTAGTGATTTGAAAAGTGCTGTAAAATAGATTCAAACTTCGATTTCAGCATTATCCATGATGTTTAATGATTTAACCAGATATTTAACTATAGCTTAAATTATTATTTTTATCATTCCACCTGTGAAGCAGGCAAAAACATCATAAGATAAGGCAGCTATCTAATCAAATAATAATCTGTGACATATAAATTTGTTTAAATTATATGTTTGTTTAAATTTTCCCTCCCCCCTCGCCTGAGCCCAAAATTTTGACGTTAAACAACTAATCAACTTTGAATAGCCTTATTGAGAAACCTTCGCTAGAAGTTAGAAAAATGTCATGATCTCGTGATCACTAACCACTTCCAACCAGATAATTCAAATTACACAAGATACTGTCAGCCATGGAAAATGTGATCCCGGAAGCACGTGGAGGGTGGTGATCGATGTAACACAGCAACGAATTAACGGTTATATTGATCATATGCCTAAAATGGGTTTTCCAGGGTTATAAGTCTTAAAAGTATTATCGGGTCTATAGTAGCTATAGGGGTTATAGGGGTAATAAGAAAGAACAACAGTCAGTAATGGCTTTTAAAGGAATTAAGGGTTTTAATCAGAAAAGGGGATAATATACAGATAATAGCTTTAGTAACGCATATATACTAGAAAGTATATAATAAAGGCTTCAAGCCCAAATAAAAAGGGAGCCATCGTAATACCAATAAATATGTCCTCTAATAAGTATATACTTATCCTAATAAATATACTAACACCTTGATTTACTACTTAAGTGGCATAAGTGGTACAATCGTCATTCATTGTATTTTTTGCTTACATGACAAGCATAAAGTGTAATGTCACTCTGTCCGGTTGATTCTTGACATATTGAGGACTTCTGTGGTTATTGTGTCCAACTCTCCCAATGTACCGTAGATAGTTGTGGTTATCATTTCAGTTCTGGGTTATAGTGAAAAAATGTGATTATTGTTTGTATTAAGGAAGTACCCCCGGGCAAAGTCAGTTATATATTATTACATAATAATATTTAATATTACCTGCAATAGGTATTATTAATTTTACAATAAATTTTATTATTAGTAATACCTTTTCGTTTAATTTCAATTTTGATCATCTGTCTCTGACTTCTATCATGTGATTTATATGTACACGTAATAGATAATTGAATGTAATAATTATTTAATATTACTTAATATTAAATAAGGCATAGGTCATTGTTACTTACAAGATTACTTGCCCATCTCTAATATGAGTGCCGTCAAAGGAAAGCCTGCCATCGGGCTTTCAATTATATTTTGTACTGGACATAATCTAATGAATTGATTAGGGATTTTGTCTGATGTAAATATAATGACAGGTTTTTCCTTGACAATACTCATATAAAAAGAAGTTATGTAAGAAAAATTAGGTAAATATAATGACAGGTTTTCCTTGACAATACTCATGTAAAAAGAAGTTATGTAAGAAAAATTAGGTAGCGTAATTATTTGTTGTATTCATTTGATGCATTGATATAAAGTTCGAATATTAATGTAAATTCTTTTTATTTTTTTTGTTTATAACTTATTTCAAAAAAATGGTTGAATGAACCAACAAACAAATTCAAATGTTAATCGACGAAAGAAAAACAAGAAATACTGAGTACCACAATATAACTTCTCGAAGCTGCATGGATTTTTGGGAGAGTGTTGCGAATAGTATAAATGAACAACATAATACAAAGACAAATTTATGAACCTTGTGAGCAACTATAATGTAAATATATAAATCAGTTTTTTCTATATTATTACTGTAATATATATATAACTAAAATCTTTTTTTTCTCACCTTAATACCAAAAAAATAAAATTTTTTTTTGTTAGGCGGTATGCAATTATATGTCAGGAAACCGTAATAAAAAAAGAAATAGAGCTGGTGAGCGTTATTTCAATCAGTTTTATATTAAATTTTGGGAAAAACCTGGTAAGTTTCTGAAATCTGAAGTTATATATAATTGATTATATCTTTAAACTCATTTATTATTAATTATTATTATTTTTTTTAGTTACACGGTTTGATCAAATCAGAAACACAAATTTAGAAATTCAAAGAAGACGTGAGAGTCGTATAAATCGTACTCCACCTCCTTCATACAAAGAAGTAACCGACATGTTAAACCATCATAATTCTAATAGGGAAAGGGAACGATCTCCAGTACCTAATACTCATAGTAAAAGGAAATGATCTTCAGTACCTAATGTTAATAGCAATAGGTCGATGTAATGCATGTGGAAATCAAATATGTCATTAATAGCAATAGGTCGATGTAATGCATGTGGAAATCAAATATGTTACTTATTTGCATAAAAAATAAATTCGCTTAATTCATAAATATAACAACATGCTCTTTGTAATGATGTATAAATAAATTTGGAGTTGTATTAGAATTGTTTGATGTTAAGGTCTAGTAGACCCGAAGTAAAAAGGCGGCATCCATAATACCAGTATTGTATCGTATTGAGAACCTTTATGATAATATTATATGGTATTATCTTTAAAATTTCTATGTATAACATTACTGGCTATATGTTAATACTACTATTATTCATTTTTGCTTTTTTTTAAATATTTATATGGAAATTATTTTTTTATGCTCCCAAATTTATTATTCATACCCCTGCAAAAATTTAGCTTTAAAAGAAGGTATCACAGCGACCACCAAGTTAAATTCAATTAATTTTTTTTTTTATTTAAATTATATGAATTCATAGAAATCGAACAAAAAAAAGTTCATCAAATTTGACTTGGTAGTTGCTAAGATATCTTCACTCAAAGTTAAAAAAAATTTCAAAAATAGCAATATTAAAATTTTTTTTTTAACTTTGAGCGAAGATATCATAGCAACTATCAGGTAATTCGATGAAGTTTTTTTTGTTTGAATTCTATGAATTCATAGAATTCAAATAAAAAAAAAGTACATCTATTTGACCTTGTGATGTTCAAAAAGAGTGATCTGAACAATTTGACAGTCGATTATCATTCATAATTTGACTGCGATTGTCATTCATAATTTGACTGCGATTGTCATTCATAATTTGACTGTTGATTATTTCATTCGTCGATTATTATTGTCAATTCCCCAATGAATTGTGCATATTAAGGGCTATATCGATATTTGTTCAAATTTTTTTTTAGTAAATAAATTCGACTGCGATTGTCATTCATCATTTGACTGTTGATTGTTTCATTCATCTATTATTATTCATAATTTGGCCGTCAATTCCCCAATGAATTGTGTATATTTTAGTTTGTTAAGGGCTATATCGATATTTGTTCGAATTTTTTTTAGTAAATAAATTCGACTAGCTGATTTTTTAATTTTTTTAGGTTGAATTTTTTTAATATATCTGAAATTGGGTCGAATTTTTTTTTATATAGACGATTTTAGATTTTTTTTAGGTCGATATTTATTAACATTCGGCTAAGTCGATTTTCATATGTTCGACCAGTGCTAGCTGTCCTACAAAATTTTTTCCACCGATTGTAATAACGACCAATCGAATTCCAGGATCAGGTATAACGTGAAAATCGAGACGAAGCAAAAAAACAAGAATAGCTCTAAATTTTAATTATGAAACCGCCTTCTGTGGTCTAATGAAAAATGTTCTTTGTAAAATTTTACTTGTAGACGTCACATTATCCTAGTCCTAACCTAACTATTATGAGGTTTCCTTAACTTTATTTTTGCACGTAACTTTTTAATTAGAAAATAAAACACGTTGTTTTGACTATCACGTTACACCTGAACTTGAAATTCGATTGGCCGTTATTACTGGGGTGGAAAAAATTTTGTGGGACAGCTACCTAAAATGTTTGAAATGCATTGTAAATTTTTAAAATATTTCATGAAGTGAGCAGCTAGCCAACCATTTAGAAGATAATTTTAGTTTACTGGTTTAGCCATCCGACTAAAACTATGTGACTTAGGAAAATTTATAATTAGGAAAAGCATGCATTTTTCAGAATTATTCATGATGTCATATTGTAAAAAAAAAAATTAATATTTAATGCTATTTATATAATAAGTGAGGGTACCGTGTATTGTAAATTCTTGAAATGATAGTCATGAGGAAGTCATGTCCTGTAGAAATAACAAGGTTGAATATTAGATAGTATCCATGCTCGTCCCAAAATAACGCGCACATCGTAATAATTCTGTTCGTGTTTTTTGATATTCATAATTAAATGCTTGCACATAATAACCACAAAGAATCTTTATGATCATCGGATAGACAATTTTCAGTCAACTTTGAGGATTTTCAAATACAATAAAAGAGACGTGCATTATCCCTTGCATACAAAATTTCAACCATATTTGTAATTTACTCCTTGCAAATGTTGGAATCAAAAAAATATTAGTCGTAACATTAAAGGCAAAACATCGCTGGGTCTAAAACTCGTACTAGTAATAACGATAAGCATCCAAAATAAATTTTATACTGTATGTATAAAAAACGATTTGTATTTTTTTTTTCAGAATTGGCCAAGAAAATTGGTCATATAGTTTAGGAACAATGTTTTAGTTTCCATTTAATATACTATAAATAACTGATATTTTTATATGTAAAAAACTGCTTAAAGAAAAATAAAATTTTGGTCTATGTTTAAATTCAAAATTTCCATATAAAACTTTAATGAAATTTAAATTCTAAATTGCCATACATAAACCTTGATGAAAATATAAATTCTAAATTTCGATATACAGGTGCCTCTTTAATATCAACTTCGATAAAATCTACTTAGAAATTTTTATATATCAAAATTCCCTCATATATATCAACTTTAATATGATTTCTCATTAATATTATTATCTATGATTTAGAACCAAATCAAATAGGTTAATATTAACGAGGTCACCTGTATAAACATAAACTTCAGAATTTTAACACAAAAACTTTAATGAAGTTATGGTATTATTTTTATAAAGAATTTTTTTTAATATTTTCCATTCTTCAAAGCTAAGTTGATTTTCAAAAATACTTAACTCAATTAAGGTTGTGTTTTTGCAAAGAGCTTCTACCAATAAATTTACTCCTTTATACCCAAGGTAATTATAACTAAGGTCCAAAAAAAC
>CAJVPZ010001898.1:0-13474 GCA_910592135.1 Racocetra fulgida | reverse complement strand
GCTTCGTCGACAACAAGTTTGCTTAGTGCAAAACCAAGAATATTGCTGTGTCTACTATGTTGCTTTCCTATATCGCTAACTGTAGTTCGGTAAATTGTTGTTGACCAAGTGATCGTCAGAAAGAATTTTTTAAGTAGTAAAAGTTTTAATAGATAAAATATTTAAAAAAAATTATACTTGTATTTATTATAAAGTTTACTGGGATGACTTCAAATTTACTGGGGTTATACAAAATTGATATTTTTAATTGGTCCATATCATATGATCATCATATGATTTTTATAAATAAAAATAATACTTGATCTTTAAATACATGTTTCTCATTAAATATTTAACCAATTTTAATAATTTTATTATTATTAGAATTAGAAAAACATATTCTACAAACTTTATTTAATACACCAAAACAATTAGCTTATAAAATATTTTTAAAATATTAAATATAACAAAAATATATCAACAAGATTATATAAAAAATGATCTATATACCCCCTACCCTTAAAATTGGCCTGGTTGTTCTTGAGAAATTTTTAAAAAACATTTCGCTGACATATAAAATTTCTTTAAAAAAATCATTTTTTTTTAGCCAGTCAATCAGAGAAGATCTGCAAATTTTTATAAGTAAATTTTCTATTGAGCTAAATGTGGAATGCACCAATCTAAAACTTTTTTCTTACTAAGTAAACCATCTAAAACTTTTTTCTTACTAAGTAAACCACTCTTAGTCTCATAACAAAAGTTGTAAAGCTCATCAAAATACATTTAATAGTAGTAAGAACATTAAAATTGGTCTGATGCTTCTTAAGAAATCTTTAAAAAACATTTCGCTGACATATAAAATTTCTTTAAAAAAAATTGTTTTTTTTAAAGAAATTTTATATATCAACAAAATATTTTTTAAAGATTTCTCAAAAATCACTAGGCTAGTTTTAATGTTCTTATTACTATTAGATGCATTTTGATAAGCTCTACAACTTTTGTTATAAGCCTAAGAGTGATTTACTTAGTAAGAAAAAAAGTTTTAGATTAGTGCACTCCACATTTAGCTCAATAGTAAAATTTATTTATAAAAATTTGCAGATCTTCTCTGGTTGATTGGTGAATCACTAATTAAAAAAATTTTATATATTAATGAACTGTTTTTTAAAGATTTCTCAAGAACTACCAGGCCAATTTTAACATTTTTACTACTATTAAATGCATCTTAATGAGCTCTACAACTTTTATTATAAGCCCAAGAATGATTAACTTAGTAAGAAAAAGGTTTTCTTTATATTTTTTTAAAAAATCTCCACATTTGGCTCAATAGTAAAATTTACTTATAAAATTTGCAGATCCTCTTCAGATAACAGATGGATTGTCTATTAATTATTTTATTATTTATTTTAAAGATTGAGAATATAATCAAATTATTGATAGAAATAGTAAGTAAAAAGAGGAATTAGTAATTAGAAGATAAGAATTTAACAGCAGTAAAGAAAATAATATATATATAATTAAAATTAGATTTGAGATTAAAGTTATTATTTGAATGTTTATCAAAAAACTGAATAATATAATAGCTAATATATTAATTATATTACTGATATTAATTTATTTGAATTAAGATAGCATCTAAAGCAGAGATAATGGCTAATTGATAAAAATAAATAATAATTAATATTAGATATATTTGATATTAGTTTGCTAATATACAATACTGAACAGTAAAACATCTTTAATATTTATTAATAAAAACTTTAGTATTATAACTTTGTTTTTTTTTACCTTTGCAATATTGCAGAAAGGTAAATTTTTTTAAGCATTTTAGTAGTACATTCTTGGTTAATGAGAGTATATGTAGTCACATATACAACTTTTGGTTGTCTATTTAAGTAGTTTGCTCAAAGGTTCTATATTATATGTTGTACTTGTAATCTAACTATAAAATTACCTATTTAAACTCTCTGATGTCTCTGTTTTGTACTATCATCACAATTACGCCAGTCTATAACCTTATGCTGCTTCAATTGAAGGCCACTTAGATCAACATATACTATACTACTTGACTTTAATTTTATAGATAACCCAGTAAGGTTTTCATACTACCAGATTGTCTTAGGGAAGGTATAGTATATATCTCCTTAATCTTTTTATATTCTATACATTTTCAGATTAGATAATGAATACCTTCTGCAGCAGCTGAAACTACTACTAGCAGTCAGAGCTAATTATTAAACCACACAATTCTAGTATTTGGTGCTTTTATAAGATTTGTTTCAATCCTGATACTCACATTAAACTGATCTTTATATCAATCCTTCTCAAATTACTAAACTAGTTAATCTAAATAAGTTATTGTACTTAGGCTTTAAGTACCTTCTGGTTTTACTTCTCTTGATTTTTTATTTCATAATATAGGACCTTTTTCTTTGGTACAACTCTAGCAGCCAAATTGGTAGATTCTTCTTGTATCAAGATTTTTGTCTGGTTCTTCAGTTTTTGGTTTCCAGCTTTTTGCAGTATTATCAAAGATTTTTACTACCTCCTTGCTTAAGTCTTGACAAATAGATTTTAATTATTCTGGTTCCTTGGATTTGGATTACCTAAGAGCTTTCATTTTGAGATAATAATACTAAGATTATAGGTGATATACCCAACCAATTATCAAATAATTATTACCGGTATACAGATCTATTTTTCTAAAAACATCTCTAATAGGATTCGAACTCTAAACCTGCTATTTGAGATAATAATTTAACAACTACTCTAAGTTATCACACTCTTGTTATAACTTTTTAAAACAAGTTAAATTAAAAAACTCTCCAACAAATTAATAGATTTTTAAATAAACTACATTTTTATCAAAAGATTTTTTATTCTTTGTTTTAAAAAAGTTATAAAGGATTAAAGTTTATATGAGTTTAAAAAATTAGTATTTAATATAAAAAAAAATATATATATATTTTTAACTAATTAAAATTAATTATACAAAAATTAGCCAATCAGAATTAATTATATAAGCATCAAAAATTGGCACTCTTATATATAGATTAGATGTCTTTTACTGTTTTATACTGTATAATTAAGAATTAGCTTAATATTAAAACAAAGTATATTTCTATTTGTATATGGAGTGTTTAAATATAGGATTAACTAGGTTTAGGTCGCAGATAACTCCTATAACCTTTGAGTTAACAAGGGTTCTGTCTGAGTCTCTAGTCTTAGTATCTTATAGATATAAAGTTCAAATAATGTAATTTCTTTATCTTTATTTGTAAAGAAGTTTAATTGGATTTTAATAAAGATAGAGGCATGGCCTCACCTTTGAAGATTAAAAAAAAAATATATATATATAGGATTAACAAATCATATGATTTTTTAAATATCAACATGATATCACATGATCTGCTAATCTAAATAAACATAGAGACAGTGTAAATTACGTGATATTATATTAAATTCTCTATCTTAATCACTAACTAATTAATAATAATTTAAACACATAATTTTGTACTGTTTTCTATATATTGCTATTAGAACTAATATGATTTCTAATCTTACTAACCTTAAATATTGTGCTGGTTATACTGTGTTGTTAAGGTTAGTGCTGATCAATTGCTGTATCAATAAGTATATATGTTGCTGTATTGGTAGCTCAGATATACAATACGAAGTATAGTATTATATATAGTATACTGTATAACAAATTAATTTATTTATATGATTATAGAAAGTAGTCTACTGTAAGAGTATTTTATATAAGGCATTTACGATAAGTATATAGTATTGTTGCCAATATACTGTTATCAATAACTTGGTAAATAATTATTTGACAATCAAATATGTATAACTGTTACTTTACTATTTCAGACTTCTATCTTTAATAATATAAAACTTTCTTAACTTTATAGAATCTAAATCCAATACTATATTCTATTCTTAACTTAATGAATATTAACTAATATTGAATTTGAAAAAAAACTACATATATATATTTTACTGGTTGAATGCAAAGCTAGATGAGTACAAAACAAAATCATCCTTAGAATACATATAATATATACTCTAAGATGCTTTATTATGTACTCATTTTATATTTATTGATATTATATAAATTAAATTGCGATAATGATAATAAAATGCTAATCTATCAGATTAATTAAGAAACTGTTATATATAATCAAAGCAAATAATTCACAAATAGCAATATAACAATTATTTCAATATAAATATACAAGACTTTGTAAATATATTATACTTGAAGTAAATAAAGTTTTCATATTTACTATTATATCATATAAGTTCTATTTACTTATTTGAATATATTTTAGCATAATGTCCTGATTGTTTGCATTTTTTATATTTATGAACTTTGATATTACTTTCATTTTCTATACTATTTTTGGCTAAACTTTTTAGTTTATTAAGGCATGTACTATTTCTTAAGTGCTGTTTGGCTTTATCATTTTGTTTAATATTAGATTTAAGTTGATTTAGATATCTTTCTTTATATCTTGTGATGTTAGGATTGTTTGTATCATTATTATCTTAAATTTAATTTTCATTTTATTTTGACTTGCACTTCTTGAATAACTTTTTAAGCTTATTAAACAATTTGAATAGATTTTAGTATTAATTGCATAATTAATTGCTTTCTTCAATAGCTCAAATAATTCTGCATATATCGTCTTAGTTGGTTTAGAGGCTGATTCCAAATTTAAAATATTATTAGAATGAACTAAAAATAGATATTGTAGTGTAATATTTGACATGACTTTAAAAGTTTCTTGATACTGCTTAGAAATAGTAATGGTAGGAATCTTTTCAAGTAAATTTTTTGTATTGATTTTAATATTTGAAAACTATCGACTTGAAATAAAAGATATATAAAATATAGTCAACAGAAAATATGTGCCAATACAGAAAAAATACCAACAAATCAAACCTTTGTTAATTAAAAGAAGGCAACTATATAAGTGAGTACTATCTTTAAGTAATATAATATAATAACCATGTTTTGTAGTCCTTATAGTATGCACATACTATATTTGAAGAATTAAGTCAAATAATATATTTTGTATCATTTGTTTAAAAAGAATTTGATGTATATTAGAATTTGCTTTTTGATCTAAAGACCAATCTGCATATTATCTGTATTAGACTAAAAAATATATTAGTATCATATAATATATGCTAAAAAAAGCATATAACTTACTTTAATCAAACTTTGTCATTTATGAACTTAATTAACATTATAGCATATACTTTTGTTCATTTGATCTTATTGTTTATTTAGCATATTAGAAATAAGAAACTTTTTAACATTTTATTAATATTAAAAAAAAAATGATGATTTAACATTAGTAATCTAATAGCTAGAATAGTATTGCTTTGTATTTCAAAATTCAGCAAATGTTTAGCTTGCTTAATATAATCATTAATACTAATTAGTAAATCATATAATAAAGTTAAGCAATCAACTTTTTAATATATATTAAAATTAGCTGCCTCAATTTTTTGAGTACTTTGTGCACCTTCTATAAAATATTTATTAATTCATAGAATTGCTTATGATTCTTTAATCTTATAAAATATATTATTTAAGTATTTTGAGACAGTTGAATAATTATTTAATAGCTTCAACCACTAACTCTCAAAAAGAGCTTCATATAAACTATTATAGTAGCAGTAAAACTCTAATCAGAATGTCTCAAAATAAGGATCTAATTTACTCTTTAACTTTTTTTTAAGATTTAAATCAATATAAAATATATACATTTGACCCCCATTAATATCAACCTCATTAATATCAACCTTTCTTTAATATCAACCTCTGATTAAGACAAAATAGACTCAGAGTATATTAAAACTATCTCAATATTATCAACCCTCACATATATCAACATAATTTCCCAATCTAAATAGGTTGATATTAATGAGAATCAAGTGTATATCATATGCTTGGTCATAGAGTATATAGTTTTTAAGGCACTTATTATGGTGGGATCACTATTAGTAAATATTATTATAGAAATAATTTCAGTTTTTTCAAGCAATATCTCATAAATTTACTGAAATAATCCTAATATTTTATCTTCAATAAGACAATATACTACTACCTTTGTCTTAAAATGATTATTAATAACAATAATAATACATAGCATCATTTGGAACTGATTTGTATTTGATATAGTATCTATAAATATTAAGTCATAAAAATTTTCATATTGTAATATTAATGAATTTTTATTAACATTTTTCTTATAATTTTCTTTAAATTTTATTATATATTTTATATGTTTATTATATATTTTATTATTTTATTAGTTTATTTATATAGTTTATAATATGTTTTAACTATTTTAGACATTTTTACAATAGTTTATTACATATTTTATTAGTACACTTTTTACAGAATTCTATTTAAAGCAATATTTGCTTTAATATTTAATTATTAGTTCGTTTAACATAACGGTGTACAAAGCAAGGCTACACAAGTAACACAAAGTACATGAGGTACCCCAGAATGCCCCAGGACCTTCTATAACGATATATTAATAGTTATTTAATTGTATTATCTATAAAATATTAAGGAGCTATGGTGTGATAAAACATAGGAGATAAACAAGTGATTTAATTGGTCCGCATTGCGCATGCATATTACTATAAAATGCCGTATAAGGTACCCCCTTGATTTGTACTGGGTACATTTCAAAGTCATCAATGCGGTATTTTGTAAGATAGCCTGTGTAACTTATTTATACGATTTAAAGTACTTTTTGAGAACATAACGTTTTACTAACAAAAAATTACTGCAAATGCCATTTCTAACTTCGAAAGAACATCTATATACACTGCAAAATAATCAAAAAATAATCAGAACTTTACTTAGAAGTGAAAGTTTTCGTAATTTATTACTATTACTATCTAAGCAGAGACGTGAATCAGAGATCAAGGAATTTGATCGCCACAATTTTAGATATGAAAGCACTTTAGAAACAAGAGGAGCAGTGATCTTAGCTGATTTTCGTCGAAGCTTGCTTTGAGGACTGCTTCCTAAAAGAATTGCTGAACCCCTTTATCACTCTCTATATTAACTATATACAAGTATTGAATGCGAAAAAATAGTTGAATAAAAAGAACAAACAAGATGTTTAAGGTAATTTAGATTTTGAAAAAAAAACTTTACAAGCTGTTAACTTATTGTATTTAAATTTGAAATACTTCTTTAAATAGTCTTAATACTTACATTACTTTAATATTGTGTAGATTTTATTAAGTAAATATAATATATATGGCTTTAGTATAAATAGAAACATGTGGTATAATTAAAAAGATGGTGGTGCGATGGTTGTAATAACTGAAAATTAGGATTATTATTTAAGAATTCAATGTAACAACACAAAATTATTTGCAAAGAAATAAGTTACTTAGTAGACTTTTAGATAGGCTTGAAAAACAGGATGTAACATAATTAATAAAAAATAATTAATGAAGAAATAGTATATAAGCTTTGCTGATATAAAATTTTGTCCACATTATGAATTCGTTCGATTTGTGTTATAGTCGGAATGTTGTGATTATTAGAATTAAGTGATATATATAATGATTTATTAATGATTTATAATTATTATGCTGCTTCATAATCAGTTTCATAGCAATTTACTGCTAAGAAAAGTAATTGGCCAATTAAATACATGGTGATTTATAATTATTATGCGGTTATATGGACAGAAATTTTTAGTGGAGTGCTGTGGCTATATAAAATTAGGTGATATAACAAAGTAATACTTATAAAAACTGATAAGTAACAGATCAGTTTTGGGTTATTTTTAGCTGATCTGTTCAGTACATTGCTCATAAAAACTGATAAGTAACTGATAAGTAACTCAAAAGCAATTCATAAGCAATTTTACAATCACCAACAAATAATCACTTTTAATCTTAGTAATCACACTGTATTATATATATTATTGGCCCAAATTCTATTTAATCTCATCATTCAACTTATCTAATCACAAACTAATCACAAAGTTGAAGATTTCTGCCTATATGTTTCATGAACGGTTTCATAAGCAATTCATAAGTAGATTAATAGTTAAGGCAAGCAATTGACCAATTAAATAAAATTTTACAAATCAATTTTACTGAAGATCAAGCAATATCAATTATATTTTACTGGAGATCATGAAATATCACATAAATGATTGGATTAAATTTCATGAATTGTTATTATTAATTTTTAATACAGTAATCACCAAATCCACCCATATGAATTATACCGAATTATAATCTAATAATCCTGACAAAAATTACTGCTACAGATAGAGCGTCTACTCAAGAATATAATTGATCAAAAAGTCCCGAAGCCCTATAACATGTATCGAATATCATTGAATAAATTCGAATTTTTTATTGGTTACTCAGATATATGTAATAGGTTTGATCAAATAAATATTCGAATTGACCTCTAAAATTACACAGAACAAATAGGTTTCGAAACGAATTTGTTCTATTTTTAGATATCCATATTAAATAAGTACTATTTATTTCACATTTTTATATGATCGCATGACAGGGTTTTATGACTACTTTAATCAATAAAAAACGAGTTTCTAGTGATACAAGTTATTTCTCCAGCAATGTTTGTTATTTCTCTGGAATTCTGGAAAAATAACAAACGTTGTTAAAGAAATAACTTGCATCGCTAGAAACCCATTTTTTATTGCTTAAAGTAGTAATTATAAGTTGTAAAACCTGTCATGCGATCATATAGTACCATGGAATAAGTAACTATCACCATTAACTCTGCATTAGCTGATTTTCTAAAAAGACAACTACCCTTTTTTACACTTAGACAATTCACATTAAAAAAATTGAATTTATATGTAAATACACATAAATAAATTTTATAAAGATAAAAATTTCTCATGGAACTTAGTATAGAACCACAATGTATATATATAAACCACTAATAAACCATTCTTTTTTTCTTGCATTTAAAATTTATCAATTTTTAGTGCTTTTTAAACTTCAAAAAATTAGTACTTTTCTAATTCAGCTTAGTTATATTTTTATATAGATTAACAAAAATAATGTTACAAAATTCATCTACTCGAGACATGCAAATTCAAAATCGAAGAGCTATTGCACAACAAGCAAGGAGACAATGTGAACAAATAGAGAGAGCTGCTAATCGACGAGCTATTGCTCAACAACAAAGAAGAGAACGTGAATCTTCTATTCGTTTATTTCAAAATAATACTCAACATTATTTTGGTTGTATAGATAAAGAATGTAGTTACTGTGATGCATTTCACTGGTTGGATGAACGTGTAACAACAAATTTAAAAAAAAATCCAAGATTTGGAACCTGTTGTCATTATGGAAAAGTTAATCTTCCTCTTTTTCAAGATCCACCTCTTCTATTACGTCAGCTTTTTGAAGACCAAAATGAACAATCACAAGAATTTTATATAAATATACGTCAATATAATGCTGCACTTGCTTTTACTTCTCTTGGAGTAAATATTAATTAATCTGTTATTCATAGACAAACCCCATATAGTTTTCGAATTCATAGTGAATTATACCATCTTTCAGATGCACTTCTTTCTGATTCTACTACAACAGCAAGTTATACACAACTTTATATTTATGATTTAGAACTTGCACATCAAACAAGAATGAACCGTAATGAAAATTTGAATCCTCAGACGATGTAGGAATTACAAATGATTTTACAAAATCATCATGCATTTTATCCTATATATCAACAATCACATGAAATTCTTGCATAAGCATATAAAAATAATCATTCTGAATCTGATTTGGCTGTTTATCTTCATTTTACTGCTTTAACTAATAGACGTCATTATAATCTTTCTACTGCAAATGAAATAGCTATTATTTTATCTGGTGAAGGATCTGTTCCTGAAGCTATGCATGATATTGTGCTTAGATTACGTGGAGGTTCACTTAAATATATCTATGAATGTCATCCTGCATATTTACCACTTCACTATGTTCTTCTCTTTCTGCATGGTAAGCTTGGATGGTATCCAGAATTGTCTAATTTTTCAAATAATAATCAGAACCATACTGAAAATCAAGAGAATAAAGAAGATCAAGACCAGATTTTACGTATTACACAAATGAATTTTTATTCATTTTGCTTATTTCCTTGCTAAGCTGAATTTTCAACAATTCTTTATGCCAGAAAATTATTACAAGAATTTATTGTTGATGCTTGGGCTGCAACAGAACAAAGTCGATTAAGATTTTTACGATTACATCAAGATACATTACGAGCTGATATTTATCAAGGATTAGCAGATATAATAGGAAATCGTGCAAATGAAGAAATTTCATTAAATAATTTAGAAAGACGTATAATTCTTTCTTCATCATATATTGGAAGTTCATGACATATGTTTGAAGTTTTTCAAGACTCTATAGCTATAACTCACTTTTATCATCATCCAGATATATTTGGAACTATGACAGCAAATCCAAATTGGCCAGAAATTACTAATGAATTACTACTTGGCCAAACTGCAGCAGATCGTCCTGACTTAGTAGCATGTGTATTTGAGCTTAAACGCTGTGCTCTTATGCATGATATTAAAAAAAACAATATCTTGAGAAATGCAGTAGCCCACGTATATACAATAGAATTTCAAAAACGTGGTCTTCTACATATACATTTCCTTATATTTCTTCATCTGGACAGTAAAATTAGAACAATAGATGATGTTGATCATATTGTATGTGCAGAATTTCCTAACAAAGACCAAGATCCTTTATTATTTCAAACTATTTTATGCTGTATGATTCATAGACCTTGCAGTGCTCAAAATCCTCAAGCTCCATGTATGGAAAATAATATATGCACAAAATGATATTTAAAAAATTTTCAAAGTGAAACATCTTTAGATACTGAAGGATATCCTCTCTATACCAGAAAGCAAGATAATCAAACATTTACTGTTAATAGCAAAGTGGTTGATAATTAAGATATTGTACTATACAATCCAACTCTTAGTAGAAAATATAACTGCCATATAAATATTGAAGTTTGTATATCTATACGGGCTGTTAAATATATATACAAATATATTTATAAAGGTCATGATAGAGCTACAGTACAAGTTGGATGTGATCATGATGAAATTAAACAATTTATTGATGCAAGATATATAGAAGCACCAGAAGCAGCATGGCGTCTTTTTGGTATGCATTTGCATGAAGAAATACCAAATGTTGTAAGGTTAGCACTACATCTTCCAGGAATGCACCGAGTTGTTTTTGATCCTAATAATTCTGCTGCAACTGTTCTTGCTCGAGTTGATCAACAAAAAACTACACTTACTGCCTTTTTTGAAGCCTGTACTACTATAGAAGTTGCTTGACAATATACATATCAAGAATTTCTTTAACATTTTGTATGGAATAAATCTAGCAAGAAATGGTCTATTAGAAAAAGAGGTTTTGCTATTGGTAAATTATATTTTGCAGAACCTTCTGCTGGAGAACGGTTTTATCTTCGGCTTCTTCTTATTAATATTCGTAGTCCACAGTCATTTGACCACTTAAGAACAGTTAATAATATTATCTACCCAACATTTAAAAGTGCATGCTTGGCTCTTGGTCTATTAGAAGATGATAATGAATGGATTCAATGCTTAGAAGAGGCTTCTGTTATGCAAAATAGATCACAATTACGATCTCTTTTTGCTATAATTCTCACTCGATGTAATCCAACCCACCCAAAGAATTTATGGATACATTTTCATGCAAATATTTGTGATGATCTTGCCTTTCAATTACGACGTGATCATGCAATTAATGAATCTACTGAAAATCAAATATACGATTATAGACTTTTTCTTCTTGATATAATTCTTCATGATTTAAATCAATCACTTGCTATGTTTCCTTCTATGCCTATTTGGATACGCAACTGGAATAATTCATATGGAAACTGGCTTATTGCTAAACAGTTAGCATGGAACTATGAAGACCTACAAATTGAAGTTAATAATCGTATTCCTCATTTAAATATTGAACAATTTGCTGCATATAATGCTATTTATAATTCAGTAACTAATAGCTATGGAAAAATATTTTTTTAAATGGACCTGCTAGAACTGGCAAAACTTTTGTTTATAATACTCTTGCTATGAAGATCCGTAGTGAAGACAAAATTGTAATTTGTGTTGCATCTTCAGGAATTGCATCTCTTTTACTTAGTGGTAGACGTACAGCACATTCAACATTTAAAATTCTTATTGATGTCAATAGCAACTCATTTTGTTCTATAGACAAAACTTCAAAACATGCTGATTTACTTCGTCAAACTGCACTTATTATATGGGATAAAGTGCCTATGCAAAATTGTTACTGTGCTGAAGCTGTTGATTGTTCTTTACGTGATATTCATGATAATCAACATCTATTTGGAGGAATCACAGTTGTTTTTGGTGACGATTTTCATCAAATTTTGCCAGTTGTTGTTAAAGGGTTTAGAGAACAAATAGTTGGTGCATGCCTTCAACGATCTCAATTATGGCAGTATATAAATATTCTTACTTTGCATAAAAATATGCGTTTAGAAATGGAATCACAAGAAAATCAAAACTATCAAATTGGCTATTAGAAGTAAAGAAAAATACTAATTTTCAAATATATATTAATATCTTAATTATTATCTAAATTTATTTATTTGAATTATTTAACTATATAGATTGGAAATGGAAACTATACATCTGATTCAAATAATACTATTATACTACCAGAAACAATGACAGTTGGTCCCCATTTGAAGTTTCTTATTACTTCAATCTATTCTAATATTAAGGTTGAAATATTTAATGATGAGTATTTAAAAAACAGAACTATTTTGTCTGCACGAAATAATGATGTAGATGATATCAACCATACTGTTTTAGATATATTTCCTGGAGACCAACGCACTTTTTTAAGTGCTGATAATGCTATTATAGAGGAAGGAGCTGACAATCATAATATATATCCTGTTGAATATTTAAATTCTTTCAATCCTTCCGGCATGCCATCTTATAAACTTAAGCTTAAAATTGGATGCCCAATTATGCTTTTTCAAAATTTTGCACTATCTCAAAGACTTTGTAATGGTGTTCGCTTGATAGTAACTCGCTTTACTGATTATATTATTAAAGTACGTATTCTTTGTGGAGATAAGGCAAACAATTTAGTCTTTATTCCCCAGATTACTTTAACATCTTCTTCAACAGATTTATCTTTCATATTTAAACATAGACAATTTCTAGTTCGCTTGGCATTTTTTATGACAATTAGTAAGTCGCAAGGTCAATCATTAAATCATGTAGGCCTAAATTTACGAACTTTAGTTTTTACACATAGACAACTTTATATAGCTCTTTCCAGATGTACTTCTTTTCATTCACTTAAAATTCTTCTTCCATCAGATAACACTGAGTGTTCAACTCTT
>CAJVPZ010001897.1:0-13479 GCA_910592135.1 Racocetra fulgida | reverse complement strand
TTTGAGATCTCTGCGCATGCTGCACGTGGTTTGGTGTTTTTACTTGGTCTACGCGCTGACATTGTCCGAAAAGAGGGACTTGTTGAATATAAATATAAAATTTTTAAGTGTAATATTTTCTAAAAAAAACTTCATTCCCAACGGATCAGGATATTATAATTTATGTGATAAAATCTTCATTAATATATGAATAATATGACATTTTTCATGGGTTTATATTTACACATATGCGAAAATTTAATAATTCATAGTCATAAAAACAGTAATCTCTGCCCTTAAGCTAAAGTGTAACTGAAAGATGATTTATGAATCGTAATTATCCAAGCAAGACACAAAAGAAATTGCATATGAGAAAAACTCCTTCCTGGATATATACTTATTTGGTCGAGCTGGTACACTTGTAAACTATTGACGTTGATAAATTAGTCCCATATCATTGTCCGTTTTGAGCAAAATGAATGTGGGCAATATAGTGGAATCTTTCCAAGTTCATATACAATAATGTTTATTATTTTTACTTATTATTTATTACATATAGATTTTTTAATTAAATTTTTACAGGGGATAGTAAATAAACGTTTATTATTGTTATTGCAGGGGTGGGGCCGGACATCGCCTGAATTTATAACCGCATGGAAGGGTCTTCTACACTGCTCCCTTCCGCCCCAGCCCAATCAAATAATAATATCTGTAAAGTGAATTTATTTAAAAAAACAATAAATTTTGTGTTACTGTTTTTTTAAACCAAATTTCGTCCCGAATTTTGTATAATCCGTAGGTCCGGACTTATACGGCCATAATGCATAAATCCCGATTTATACCTGATACTTATCCGGACATAATGCATGAATTAAATATGGATCCCGGTTTTAAGATTAAGTAATTATTTATATTTATAGGATAAATAATAAAATTCTTATTAAACCCTCATTAAGTATTACGTATACAATTGTTTTAAGATTTTCAATTGAAGCAAATAATTAAACAGCGATAAAAATCGGTATAAAAAAACGTGCTAATTTAATTAAGTATGATCATCGTTTATACTTTTTTTTAAATTAATGATTAAATGACGGTGCATAAAAAAATTCCATCCATTTCATCTTAAACAAATTCTAATGATGTATCTTGTTTTCATAGCATTCATCTTATTCTTTCCTTTAGTCGTGCCTGAGGTAGATCATAATTCTGAATCGCTGCAAATCATACAAAAGAGAATAAGTGCCAATAGAGCTTCAAATGAATCTTTATTATGGGGAACTTATCGACCTAATTTGTATTTCGGCACAAGACCTAAATTACCTGAAAGTTTGATGACCGGTTTAATGTGGTTTGGGGTTAATGACCTAGAGAGTTTTCAAGGTAAAATTCTAATTTTTAACTAATTATTATTATTAATTTTTTTTTTCGCCTAAATTTCGATTATTAATTGATTTTTTCTATAGATATAAGGCATTCATGTGAACAGTCAGATAATTTAGAAGAATATAGTTATAAGAAACATGATGGCCGAAGTTTTGCAATTCAAACTATCACTGACGTAAAAAATAATGTGATATTGAAGATTGAATTCTTGAAAGTATCGGGTGGTGGACATGGTAAATAAATATTACTTGAAATAATATTAATATTAAAAAATTTTAAATTGTGGCTTTATCTTATTGTTTATAGGGGGTGATTGGGCCGTTCGAATATCTGGAAAACCTATTTCGGAAGGTACATGCTTTTTATATTTGTGATCGATCTTGATTGATCTTCACCTGTTCTCAATAAATTTGTTTTTTTAAATAGATAATCCATCAGGACTATCACTTATGTATTATTTTGGATTAGAAGGAGATGGGACTATAGATTTAGAAAATAGATTAGATCAATCGGTAACTTTTTGAGCGAGAATTAAAGTAGTTTTCCTTTTAAATGTAATAAACATGATGCAAACTTGTATATTTAGGGTTTAGACAATCCTGTTGAGCTTACTGGAGAAACACCTGATCTTGGACATTTCGCTATTAAGATAGTTGATGGTTCGTTTCGATATTTAGATTAAATAAAAATTATAATCATCTTTAATTCATCTTTAATTCGATATGTTTTTAATAGGTCCAGATAATAGGATTCCAAAAATTACTGCAGTGAAAATGCAGATGCATCCTGATTTACGAAAAACACAATATTGGGGGCATTTAGTTCCTGATGGTGATATATGGCGTGCGAAAGGTATGTATAAAAATGAAATATTTTGATTTACCGTTTCATTCCATTATGTCAGATGATAGACAACACTGACTTTATTCTTGAAAGTTTATCTAAAGGCGTTTTATTCCAAAAAGTTTGAATCTATGCATGAACAACTTAACGCTGGAGATATTCCTTCCCCGCCTTTCTTATTTAATTTACCTAATCAAATGCATGAAAATTCTAATTTTTATATTTTTCAAAAGATGGTTGAAGCTCCTTTTCAGGTAATTGTCTTATGATGTAACAAAAATTTATTATACGACTAATTTTCTAATGTTTTTTTTTGGCTTTGCAGTTTGATATCTTTTTTGAATCAGGTTCATCACCGGTACATATTGAAGGTTGGAAACTTTATTTATATGTGTTTTTTAAAGACTAATATTCATTTGCTAATGCAAATTCTTATGCATCATTAGAATTTGATTTTACCTCAAATCTTCAATCTAGTTCACAGGACTTTGACACGAAATTTGAGAGTATCTTTGGTTTAGCTTCAAAGGGGTTTGATAATGATCATATTTATTTTGCTCAAACTATGTTGAGTAATTTGATTGGTGGAATAGGGTGATTATTTTTGTTTCTTAAATGCAAATGTATTTTTTCTTTTAATACTTTTGATTTATACCAGTTATGTGTTAATAGGTATTTCTATGGATCAAGTATAGTTGATAAATCTTATACAGATGTGGATGAAAATGAGGAATATTTTTGGGATAAGAGTATGCAGGCTGATCCTCAATTAACATCACCGTCAGCCTTATTTAGTGCCACACCATCTCGTCCCTTCTTTCCTCGTGGATTTTACTGGTAGGTTACTTATTAATGTATAATTTTTCTTACTTAATTTTACACATTTATTCACAATTATGTTTACATTTCTTTACTTAATAGGGATGAAGGGTTTCATCAGCTTTTAATCGGACATTGGGATAATGATCTTAGGTGAAAATATTATATTATATCTTTGCATTTTGAATATTATTACTTATTTATTTACTTTATTTATTGCAACTTAATAGTTTAGATATAATCAAGCATTGGATATCACTAATTGATAATGATGGTTGGGTTGCGCGTGAGCAAATTTTGGGTGAAGAGGCTAGAAGTAAGGTATGTCATAATTCAATTCCATTGAATCTAGAAATACTTGCTATATCACAATCTCAGAGTAGCTTCCTAATTTGGAATCTATAAGATTTTCAAAATAGTCACGTCATCACCATTTATAACCGCTCACATCTAAGGATTGATTATTTTATAGGTTCCTCATGAATTTCAAACACAATATCCACATTATGCGAATCCACCAACATTATTCATGGCAATTGAAGCTTTTCTTGAACGATTGGATAATGCCACAGAATCACAGCCACAACAGTTTGGTATAGATGGCAACATTTTCACAATGTTATATTAATGCATTCTTATACGTATTCTTATTCATTCTTACTATTGCATTTCATACTTATGTTCATATGCAGTGGACACGGCTTTTAATAGAGTACCACAAGATATTCTAACTACTACCACGGATTCATCAATCTTACCAATACGTCATTTACAAGATTTAAATTTAGCAAAAAGTTTCTTAGCAGAAATCTACCCAAAATTAAGATCAAATTATAAATGGTTTAGGAGAACACAATGGGGTGAAATTAAAGAATGGGGTAGAAAAGCTAGTAATAGCAAAGAGGCTTACAGATGGAGAGGTAGAACTCCTGGGCATACTTTAACTTCTGGTAATGTATTTTTATATTTCTAAAGCATATGTTCTACATAATTTTTGAGTTGCATTCTCACTTTTATTATTGTTTAAAGGTCTGGATGATTATCCAAGACCAACACCGCCACATCCTGCAGAATTACACGTTGACTTAATGTGTTGGGTAGGATTTATGGCAAGATCACTTAGAAATATTGCCGAAAGGCTAGGTGAAGAAGATGATGTTGAAGATTTTGGCAAACATTATAAAGATATCATTAATAATTTACATGGTTAGTTTAGTATTTAGTTTTATTAGTAATTATGAATGTATGAGTTACATTCATGGTATTGATTTAACAGTTATGATATAATTAGAGGATCTTTAGTTATTAAAAATGATACTAAATTTTTTGTCTCAGATTTGCATTGGAGTGAGAAGGATCAAGCATTTTGTGATGTTTCAATTGACGAAGATAGTAAGTTATATTTTCAAATCTTCATTTAAATTCTGTTATAATTTGCATATTCAAATTAATTTCCTTCATAATAATAGATGAATCAGTTCATGTTTGTCACAAAGGCTATTTGTCATTATTTCCAATGTTACATGAATTTTTGCCAAATGATTCACCAAAACTTGGTGCTATTTTGGAATTAATATATAATCCTGAGGAGTTATGGTCACCGTATCCCTTTTCTGTTAAAAAAAAAAAAAGGATTAAAAGATTTTGGCCATATATTGATTATTATTTTTAATGGCAAACCTAAACAAAAAAAAATTAACAATAACCAAATAGATATGGATTAAGATCACTTTCAATATCTGATAAATATTTTAATACAGAAGAAAATTATTGGAGAGGGCCTGTTTGGATAAATATTAATTATTTTGTTTTATCATCTTTGTATAAAGTAAGTTATTTATTTAATAACTATAATATTATATTTTAGAATTGGTTTATTAGTATTATTAGTAATAACTTGAATTTGCTATGGTTACATATTTTATTTTTGATTAATTGAAATAGAATTATGCAGCAAAACCAGGGCCATATCAAGAAAAAGCAAAAAAAATATATAAAGAGTTGAGAGATAATATAATTAATAATGTTTATAATGTAAGTTTTTATTCATACTTATTTATGTATATAGTATATATTTGGATAAACAATTTATTCAACAGGGTAATTTATTTTAATTTAGGAGTTCAATAGAACTGGGTATTCATGGGAACAATATTCTGCTATTAATGGGGAAGGAGTAAGAAGGTATATATTTTTTTATATTTTTACATATAATTAGAGTGGTTTAATTTAATTATTGTTAAATGAAATTTTATTTTGAAATAGTCATCCATTTAACGGTTGGACTTCATTAGTTACGTTGATAATGGCCGAAAAATATTAATTATAGAGATTTATAAACTTATTTTTTGAAATATATATCTAGAATAAATGATAAAAGCCGAAAGATGTTTTTTAATATTTATAAATTATATTATTTAATTTTTTGGCAAAAAGAAGCCTTTACATTTAATACCGTTCCTTGTTTTAAATACATAGATTTATTGTTTTCCAAATTCGGATATTGTTAGTAAGAACTTAATCAGTAGAAACTGTCGTTAAGAATTTGGTTACCTACTTTTTTTAGTGATAGATAAAAAAAAGTTTATTTTCCGAAAATTTGGTCCGCATTTAAATTGTAAATTTAAATCAACATAATGATAAACTATCAAATTGTTGAAAAGCCAAACTTTATGGTTTTTTTTTATATAGAATAGGTATACAAGTTAATTTCTTGGTTTTTATCATACCACTAAACTTTGTGAAAGACGGCCGCACAGTTTTTTTTTAACATATTCACCCGGTTATTTTTACTGCTATTTTCATAATTTCTGGAACACCTGATAAAAATTGACCGAATGGTATTCCAGCCGATTCGATTAAGTTTGAAATTTCGGAATAATTTCAATAAAAATACTAAATTGTACGTATGCGCGTAAGTACGTACGTAACTTTTACATTAGCAATTAAATAGTGCGAAAGTTTTACCAGCACTACTAGACTTTATATGTTAGCTTTACAACCAACGTTATTTACATACAAATATTATATGCCAGAAACTTATATGTAAAATTACCCAAATTTCTACCCGCATATAAAAGCCATGATAATAGTTCTGCAGATAATTTTAAATATCGACACGTTTGATATTATTAAATTTTCATTTGAACACTTGTCCAACATGTTTAGTATGCTTAGTTTGTGCGAAAACATATATACATAATCAAATTACAATGTATATGTAATTTAGATCCGTACCTATCATGCCGAAATCAATGACTTAATCGGAACGGTCGAACAATCATTCGGTCAATTTTTATCAGGTGTTCCAGGAATTATGAAAATAGCAGTAAATAAAAAAAACTCGAGATTGACCCGGCCGGGTTATGAGGATCAAGAAATTGATTTTGTATGGTCTTATTCGTTTTTTTTTTCTCCTTTTTTTTTGAAAAAAAGTTAACCATTTCTGCGGATTAGGGATTAGACCCGGGTAGAAATTGTTACTATACGATTACCCGAAATATATAATAACTTACCCGGATAACCCGGTTAATTTAATAATACCCGGGTAGAGATTTTCTCAACGGGTCCAATCTCTACTGCGGATTTAGTGAAATTGAATACCCGAATTAACACTACTTAACATGCGCTTTCGACTCTGCGCCATGCACATCACCGTCTCTATTGAGAATCGTTCTCTTTTCGTTACGGTGTACGAATTTGAAAACGGTTCATATAAATAATCTTCATGTTTTTGATCATGTTCTCTTGTTCTCTTGACCTCAGCTTCACCGCTGCACTTCGCTTTGCTCCGAACAATATTTGTTTTATTTTTATTATCATTAGCAAATACCTGTAGCTATTTGGTTAAACAACGGAATATTATACGTATCTAGATCAAGTTTAAACCGAAACGTAATACTATTTTAAAAAAAAAGCCAGCATCATCGATACTGTATGTACTAAGGATTAGAACTGTTTAACCGTTTAAAATTGTTCCCTAGTTCTAAACCAAATTGTGTTGATAATGAGCCAGGATTATCTAAATTAAGCGGTTAGCAAAGTTAAACAGGTAAAACGATTAGGGTATTTACTCGGCTTCGTGTTCGTGGGCGTTTCGTTATTAAAACTGACACGCGAATATTAACCAATCAGATTATCTGAGTGACGGGATTATCTAATATGGTTGTGTTCATCCAGTGATTGCCTAATTTGTATCGCGATCACCAAACAATAGACGTGTCAGAAAGATATATAACTGTATAAAAATCACTGGCTTTTTTTTGTTTATTCTTTATATATATATATATATATTTACAACAAACTTTTAAAAGGTTGATAACAAAAATATTTAATTTATTTGAACCATTAATTTAATTTCGGCCGTGTAATATAACTACTCTTATATATATTATTATTAAATTACCAAAAAAGAACAGAGACAAGAAACGGGATTATTAAAGGTCTGGTCCGAGAGAAGATAATAAAGATGCTTCAAACTATTTTTCACTGATCCGTGTTATTTCACCGAAAATCAATTCATCGACAATTCATTTCACCGAAAATCAATTCATCGACAATTCATTTCACCGACAATTAATTCACCAACAATTAATTCACCGACAATTAATTCACCGACAAGTTTATTTCACCGACAACTATTTCAACTAGAATTTTATATATTCTTACATATTTTTACATATTTTACCATATTCTTACAAATTATGGTAAAATCAATACGCCAAGATTAAAAAAAAACTTCAAGTTTAATATATATTTTTTAAAATTAAATTTTTAACAACAAATTTCAATTTATCGCATACAATTAATGATTAATTTAATGATTAAACATTATTAGTTTTTTCTTGAATACTATGCGTAGCTTGAATAGAAAATTCAATTACGGCTTCATTATATCATTAGTATTAAAATTAGCAATGTTTTCAATTGTTTGCATTACATTTTCTTCAAATTTTTCTTTCAAATTATCATCATTATTTTCATATAATCAAATTCAATATTCGATACAGTATTTTCAAAACTTGCTTCATTAGAATTAGTTGTATTAGTTTGAACGATTTGATTAAGCTTATTTTCTTTATTTTGAACAATATGGTGTGAAATATTTGTTTTTTGTGCAATATGCTATCGAATGCATGTTATTTTTTGTTGCACGTTTATTTATAAATTTGTTATGCTGTGGTGAATGGATATTTGCAATAAATGACTAGTATCTTTCGCTTTCAGCAGAAGTGGGTGTATCAACATAACTCGTTTTATTTGTATTCGATGACACTTAAATTACTTAATAATATGTAATAATTTATAAAATATGTAAGTGTTAAATTTTAGCTATCGCTTACATAATTATTATATTGCACATCCCTAATTTCAATGCCAGCCCATTTTACCGACAAGTTTTTTAAAAAATTGCACTGACCTTAACTCTAATTCTAATCTGACCCTAACGAAAATGACTAGAATTATTTTGTCGGCGAAATAACTGTCGGTGGAATAAACTTGTCGGTGAATTGACTGTTGGTGAAATGGGCTGTCTGCGAAGTGATTGTCGGTGAAATGAGCACCACCCATTTTTCACTCAGTCAAGGAAGTCAAGAATCTTCTAAGCATGGTGATAATGCAGAATGGAATAGCTTTTATGAAAATATCTGGAAAAAAAGATGTGAAATTATTGTCGCGGATTATCGTGAAATTTGGATCTATTTTATGTACGATTTTTAAAAATTTTTTGAAGTCTCTTTTTTTATAATTAAGTTAGGAGGATTTTGGGTTAGAGTTATTAATAAAAGAGTATAGGTGGATTTTGGTAAGGTTTATATTTACAAATTGAGACCCCAAATTTCACGATAATCCGCGACAATTATTAACACTTGGGAAAAAGAAAACAGAATTAACATAAAGGTCAAGAGAAGGAAGGAAACAAAGAAACCAAATACCAGTACCAATAGAGCAGATGCAGAATCAAGTAAGAGCTCTAATGCAGAAATGCAGAACCAACCAGGAAGTAAAAAGGTGGGGAAAAAAAGAAAGAGAAGAACAAAGAAATTAACAACATGGTTCAAGGCTAGCTTGGTGCGGCCTTCCGGTATGGGTAAATCCTTAGCCGGTGCGGCAGACCGCTCCTGGGCGCTCTTAGAAGTAACCGAGAGATGTCGAATCTGTACCAAAGAGTAAAAAAAAAAAAAAAAGTGTTTACATGCTACAAAAAAAAATTAATACTGTTAATATTTTTAGTTCATAGAAAATATAAACTAAACGCAATAGAAAACATAGAATCAAGTCTCACTTATATTTTTTTCGTCAAGAAGCTTTACGACCAACTGGGATGTTCTATAGAATAGGTGGGCAAACTCCGCAACTCCGCTATTAAAAAATTAATGATTACTAATCATTAGCGAAGCTTATTTCTTATATTGTCCACCTATTCTATAGAACATCCGAGGAGAATTATTTTAAAAAGTATGTTGGGATAATTTTTTTATATCTGTTCTAATAAATTTTGGAGCAAATTAAATATTTATTATTTAAAATTTTTTTGATTTCGTTCTGTAAATTATCTAACTTTCCGAAAACTATATCGCTATCTTCGAACCTTCAGTCTGGAGACAGTAATGTAATGTAATTTCAAGTTTTAGGTAATATACAAAACAAAACCAAAAATATTTGAGATAATAAGCAAATTTTTAATTTGTTTCAAAACCTACAAAAGAGCTATAAGATAGTTCTCACTACTGCGTGTTGACATGCGACCTTTTAAGGCACCTAGGTCACTTCGATTACTTACATTTATGTCTTTTCTTTTACTGGGTTGAAGGTTTACTTTAGTTCGTTGTTTTATCTGGTGCCGGCTAAAGAAATTTAATCGCTTCGAAATTATAGAAGTTTTATTGGTTTTATTTTTAGAAAATAATGAATCACTTCATAAAAGATACAATAAAGCTGTATGCTATATGGCTATATGTGTAACTTTTTATCCGATTTAAAAAATAATAATTTTATAAAATAAAAAACCTTTATAACCCTTTAAATGCACAATTTAAAATTGAATTAAAATTTAAATCAAAGATACGTTATTACTAATAGTAATAGAAGTTAAAGAGTATTATTTAATGATTTTAAAATAATACACATGCGTTTTATATCGAACTAATGATTATAACTGTTTACTCATTTTGTTGTGGGCTTTCAATGGCTTGAACGTGATTATACATATACCAAGAGTTTGGTTTTTTTTTTTTTAGCAAATTCATAGACGTGCTTTTTCTAACGTAAGCATTTTAAAACCTATACCAGCCCTCAACATTCTCCTCAAAATCTTTCCTGATAGACTTTTAGGAATTTTATCAACAAACACTACACCTCCTCTTAATTTTTGAGAATTGTTAGCTTTACTCGCAACAAATTGTAAAATTTCTTGTTCCAATTTTATGGTTGGTCCTTGTCCTTGTGGTACGACATACGCACATGGCAATTCTGTAGCCTCTTTTTCCGAGTATATACCGATTACAGCAGCGTCGGCTATCGCAGGATGCGTTAAAAGGAGAGATTCTAATTCTGCTGGTGCTACTTGGTGACCCTAATGATAGATAAATTTAAAATATTGATTTATGTAAGGTTACTTACAATGCAAATAAGACTGAAACCCAACCAAATAGAATTTAAATGTTCCATTTTACCTTATATTTGATTAATTCTTTGACTCGGTCTATTACATAAAAGTATCCTATAAAACATATTTTATAATATTTTAGTTGTTGATTAAATTTAAATTTCACTATTCTTTGTTTAAGGAGCTTGTTTAATTACCATCTTTATCAACCGTAGCAACATCCCCTGTGCGGAACCAACCATCTTTGTCGATGCATTTATTGGTAGCTTCCTGGTTATTAAGATAACCCTGTGTTTTATTTTATTTTTTTTTTTTTTGAAGTTAGAAATTATTCCATATCAAATGACAAACTCTTTTAGAATAAATAGTACTTACTTTCATTACCATTGGACCACGAAGATATAGTTCTCCAGGTTGATCAAATCCAAGCTCTATGAAAATAATAATATTATATCAATAATGTTAACACAGTATTAAAGAAAAAAAAGGTTTAGTCTCTTACCATGACCTTCTTCAGATATAATCTTTGCTTGAATATTCGGAAGAAGAACCCCAACAGATCCTAAATATAAAATATATAGTTTCTTAAATAACTTATTAATGATCAAATAATTTTATAAATAAATGATTACCATTTACAAGTTTTTCAAGAGGTCCAATATGAGTTAGTGGTGAAGTCTCAGTAAGCCCTGTTAAAAAAAAGAAAGTAAAAATAAAAAAATTATATTTTCATCTTTAGTATTTATTAATTTTATACTGGGGATATTAATATCCACCACTATTTTATAATAAAAAATAGGTTTTTACTAAATTTAGAGTTAGGGTGAAGTTTACTACCAAAATAGAGGTTAGATATACTAGTCCAAATTTTATATTACACAAGGTTTTTAGGGGTACACCTGACCTCTGTTTCTTAGTCAATTTTTGAGATATAGTACCTCGGATATTAATATCTCCCGGTATAAATTAAAAATAGTCTAATATTTATTAATAGCAATAAAATATATAATTGAAACTATTCTTTACCATATATTTGCTTAATAGGAATACGATATATCCTGTCAAAATCGTCACTCAATGATTTGCTTAGAGGAGCAGCACCACACATAACATATTTTAGATTACATTTTGCGGGATTTTTCACCATAAGCAACAAGATTGGAGGTACGACAGGAGCAATATCAACTTTGTAATCTTGAATCGCCCTGTAGAACGTTTTGATATCGAATTTTGGAATTACGACTGATGTTGCTCCCTTTTAGAATTATCGGTAATAAATATATATATAGTATCAAATTAACGAGAAATCGTAAGATGATATGAGTGCTGCCAAGGGAAAACCTGTAAGCCAATTTTGAGGCATCAATAAGGCGAGTTTACCCCTGGGAAAATTGTGATATGACGTATTAAATCATTGTATACAATCAGTGTTCCGATTGTTTCTATATCATGTGCACTTGTCGCCATTTAACAGACTTAGGTTAATAAAAATTTTAATGACACTGATTGTATATAATGATTTAATACGTCATATTACAATTTTCTCAGGAATAAACTCGCCTTATTGATGTCTCAAAATTGGCTTACAGGTTTTCTCTTGGCAGCACTCATTTGTTAAAAGCAGTTTATTTTTTTTATTCTAATGCTTACTAACGATAAATTCTTATATATATTTTATATATTCTATAGGTTTAGAATCATATACAACTAGCGAACCAAGAAAGTACCGGGGTATATGAGGAATTTTCTGGACACATGATTTTATTCAACTGCCGATTCTAGAGTTAATACCAGGATCCGGATTTAATAACTTATATCCGGATTTACAGCTATTCTCATAAATTCTGGGACAACTGATAACCGAATTCGATAAGTTTCTGAGTTCGGCCAAAGCCAGTTACTTAGTGATTCCGACTTGGTAACTTATCAAATTAACATCAAAAATTTTCTACTTGTCCCTGAATTTATGATAATAGCTGTAATCATTATATTCGGATTTAATTGTTATATCTGGATTTAATTAATAGATCTGGATATAGGCGTAATATCCGGATTTAAATATGCGGGCACATTATCTTTGTCTGTTTACAAAACGGTTTCAGATATAAAGGGTAATACGTCTAAGTCTAAACATCATTATCCAGATATTACAGCTATATCCAGATCTATTAACTAAATCCGGATATAACAATTAAATTCAGATTAAATTCGGATATAAGCTATTAAATCTAGATTCAGACATTAACTCTAGCTGATCCTTCATCGAGATGGGATATGTAGCTGTGAATGCAAATATTTATTATATTTGAGTGTCGCTAAAAGAAAACATACACATTTATATAGGCTATGTTTAAATGTGTATGTTTTCTTTTAGCAACACTTATTTGTTATTTAATTTCTTTTACCTGAATAATTTGATATATTTATTTTATTTTATTTGTGATGTAAATATAAACAGATTGGACAAAAGTTAGCCAATCGTATAAATCAAATAATTGATCACCTGGCAGACTACAACGTTTTACTTTAAAAATCTTCTAATAATAAACCTGTGGGTATTTATGGGTACCTGTGGATTTTGCACGCTAGGCTAGGACATCAAGTTATGAGTCTTAGGGTAAGGGTAAGGACTCAGAAGTCAAGCCTTTACACAAGCAGGTAGGGTTAAGTATGCCATTATCTGGTCCTACTTAGAGGTCGTCTAAAGCGGAGGCACATCATGTGATCAATAGCCAATAAAATTACAGAATTTTGATGTTCACCAGCGAAGCAAAAAAACAAAAAACCTGAAAAATACAAAAAACAGCAGTCTAAACCTACCTTAGGTAGGTTAATCAAAAATG
>CAJVPZ010001896.1:0-13479 GCA_910592135.1 Racocetra fulgida | reverse complement strand
ATAAAAAAAGTGATACGCAAAGGCAGAATATTATAAGGAAAGAGATAAGATAAATTTTTGCTTTTACGTATCATCAAATAAGGGTAACAATTCGGCACTATGTGCCTCATCATCAGATGCTTTGGTGTCTGCCAAAAGTAAAATTATTACCGATATGACGTGAACTCAAATTCGTCGTCACTCAAATGACGATGCAAGCGTGAATTGTTCATCACTCGAATGATGGAGCGAATACTAATATATCTTTGACGACACAAGTGCGAATCGTTCGTCACTCGAATGACGACGCAAGCGTGAATCATTCATCACTTGAATGATGGAGCGAATACTAATATATCTCTGACGACGCAAGCGCAAATCGTTCGTCACTCGAATGACGATGTGAACTCAAATTCGTCATCACTCAAATGATGAAGCAAATACTAATATATCTCTGACGACGCAAATGCGAATTGTTCGTCACTTGAATGCCTAACTAGATAACATTATAATGCAACTGGATAACAGTCTTATAAGACTGTTATCCAGTACAGTATTTATGTACAATTTTTATTATTACAGTATATATGCCGTTGTATTATAACATTAGTTGCAAAGTTGACAATAAAATCATGATTTGTAATTTACTCTGATATGTGAATATAACCGGTATTTGGGGATCCCTAATTTCTCCCCCAGTTCTGATTGGACATTTGCAAATGCTATCTCTGATTGGACAAAGTAGACTACGCCACACTTCGTCTACCAATCAAATTTAAGATCAGGTGTAACATAAAATTTTTTAAAAAAAATCGAAGTTTTTCAAAAATCGGCAGTAACTTAAAATTTTGATTACAAAACCGCCTTTCGTGTTCTAACAAAAAAAATTCCTTGCAAAAGTTTAGTACAGAATATGTTTTATTAGACCTTTATACTGCTTCAACGATATTCTATTATTTGATCAAAAGGCAGGATTTTTCTTCGTCCAATAGGAAGTGGGGGAGAAATTAGTAAACCCCGGTATTTGAACCTTCAAGAATAGTACGTAGTTATGAAATTTCTAATTATAAATTACGTATTGAGTCTTTACCGACTATAATATTAGTATATGTATATGCATGTTAGAATAAGTTCTACTCCGAACATTATCATGTGATAAACGATCTACGTACGTACGTGCGTGCAATAGCGAGTATCATGATATTGCAGCAAATACAATCAATGAACGATTTAGAACCAGTTATACAGGATATCAATGTAAAAATAGGTTTCAGAATCTTATTAGAGTTTATAACGTAAATGTTAGACCTTTAAACCCCTGCTCCGCAGAATTTCCACCACCTATGATAGTATTTCTAGCCACTTAGTAACTGACTCCGTAAATGCACTTTCATAACTTTTTAGTCAATGTGCCAATACATAGCTGGGGAGTAAGACTGGAAAGAGAACCAGAACCGGTGAGCGATATTTTAAGAATTTAGCTCTCAATTTTGGGAAAGACCCGGTAAGTAAACAATAGCAACTTATGTGTCTTATTGCGGAAACAATGGCATATTATCCTATGTTTACATATTGCAACTGATGTGGATGGAGATTCGGGCCATAACGGATAGATTAGTGGAGCAACCAAAATTCAGCAGACCGACCAAAATTTAGGGCCCGGAGCTAGGCCAGCATTAAGTAATAATACAAGCCAACTATATTACAGCAAAATTATCATATGGGCAGCTTTACTTAATACGTGGGCTACCTATTCCGACCCTAAATTTTGGTCGATCTGCTGAATTTTAGTTGCTCCACTAATCTATCCGGCCATAACGCGAATGATGTAGGTGGAAATTTAAGTAACGCAACACACGAATTTTCATATGATTTGACAAATATTATCCAGCCCAAAACATATCTGCATCGCAAAATGATAGTGATATTAGTATGGCCGATGCAGGGGAGGAGGTAGTCAACCGTTGGAACCTATAAATGAGGAGGGAAGTTAAAGTTCGTTTAGTTACTGTATAATTACGAAGAAAAAAATAAAGCTCTACTACTTCGTGGTTAAAATTGCTTGTATTAAATGTTTACCTACCGAAATGTATTCCGCGGAGAGTGATTGAGATCTACCTTTCAAATATCTCGTGACTTGTGATCGATAACCTGATTATCTTTACCTTGAACTGAAATAATAATTCGGGACTCATTCTACAAACCACGCCGTATTTTTTACTCAAACTTTCAAAATGTTTTGTGATTTAACTAAGAAGCTTCAAGAACAATTCCGACTTCCAAAATTTCCAAAGGAACCTATAGAGGAGAGCAGGTAACATATGATTTTATCATAGAGCTGTGATCCTTTAAGTTCCACTTAGTGTTAACTCATGATTTGCAGTTTACCTTTTAAGATTGGTTCTAATCGATAAAAAACTACAACAAATTTCTTGAAAGCCGTGAACTATCTGGGTACAGGCTTGAATATAATAACGGCAACGTTTTTATTATTGATATGTGCACACAAGAACATGAAGATGTTGTTGCACTATTGCAAAGGTATTTTAATGTTCCCAATGGCTATGAAATTGCTGATTCACCAATAATCGTTTCAGGTCAACCACGTAAGGAAATTCGAGCTTGCTTGATCTTTGACTTTTTATGGATTTTCTGTTATCTTTTATCCTTTTTATAGTTCATCCTTCACCAAATGTAGATGGACTTAGGATTGCACCGGATATTGCAGTACGTCCGAATAAGACATACGTTCCAAGAACCGCACCAGGAGTCTAGACACTATCTTCCCCTAGATCGCCACCAAAATTTTCACCGGCACGTGATCATGTGTGCCACATCGAAAAAAATTTAAAGTTCGTTTATGCTTGGTTAGAGCTTATATTAGGGTTAGAAATTAGGTTGGCATATAGTAAAATCGCTCAAGGAAAATTTTTTGTTAGAACACAAAAGGTGGTTTCATACACAGTTTTTCGAGAAATAAGCGATTTTTGACAAAACGACCGTTTGTTTTGAAATTTTCTGCTCGTGTTACATTACACCTGATCTTGGAATATAATTGGTTGCACCACCCTAAAATCACGTGCCGGTGAAAATTTTGGTGGCGATCTAGGGGTAGTTTCTAGACACTTTTGCAGTAACGTGATGTGGCGCATGAGAAATGACCAATCGGGATGCGTAAATTTTGATTGTCCCGGATCAGCTTGACATCAAAACAAAACACGTGCACAAGAAGAAAAAAAGAGAAAAAAGCGAAAATACTCAAACACTAGTATTTAAATCGGCCTTTGTTCACTAACAAGAAATGTTGGGAGTGTAATTTTACATATTGTTATAGTGGTATTTTTAAAGAAGGTGTTTAAGAAGAGCAAGAGAGAAGGTTTAAGCAGAAGGATTTATTTACTTGTTTTAGAGACAATAAAGATATTACAAGGTCATTAGAACAAAGGGAATATTATAGGAATATTTAGAGAACAATATTTCAAAAAGTATTTAATAGTTTCTATTCATTATCTATTCTAACTATCTAGTTATTCCACTATCTATTGTCTAATTGTCTGTTGGGGTAAAGGGGAAAAGCCTTCCTTTAAATAACTGTTAGGTTGGCATATAGTGGCATACAACCATGTGAGGTATACTAGCATACACTGGTATACAACCATGTGTGTTGTACTAAGATATACTATTCTATAACCATGTGGCAAGTGGCATACGCTGGCATACACCATGTGGCAGGTGGCATACACTGGCATACACCATGTGGCAGGTGGTATACGCTGGCATACACCATGTGGCAGGTGGTATACACTGGCATATGGTATACAGTGGCATACGGCACACAGTGGCATACAGCACACAGTGGCATACGGCATACAGTGGTATACAGCACACACTGGCATACACTTCAATATTCTAACTATTCTAAATACAATATAAATTCTAATACAATACAAATTTAACTAGAATTATATCTAAAATATAAACTATAAATTATAAAGTATTGTTCTACAAATCTATTAGTGTAACATTATAAAGTTACTCTGTAACAATATGAAAATGATCTTTCAAGGCCTATAACCACGAACCCTAACCAGAAACATAATATAAAGCCAAAAAAGCTTATCCGAATATGTCACAATACACCACATCATGTTACTGCAAAAGTGTCTAGACTCCTGGTGGAGTCTGTTCAAAAACCTCCTAGTTCTGGACCTCTCAATATTGGCTTCCTCCAAGCAACACAAGAGTGTATTAAATTTGGTATATATTATCATTATCTGGTTTGTATATTATTTTCTAATACTTATACTTTTGTAGAGGAATTCTCATGCTAGAATAATATGTGAGGTTGCAGTTAGTCAAAGTTACCATAGATTGAAAAATAAATGTGAACTTTAGATAAATCAGCAGTATATAAGATGTGTGTTAGGAATAAAACTTTATAATTTGCAAACTATATGAAATACATATGAACAATTTAATCGATCAATAAAGGTATGTAATTTTATTATAGTTTCGTAATTGATATTCTAAAAACTTTTTGGATATTAGGCTAAATTATAGAAACAAGAAATACCAACCAAAAAAGTAATGTTAAATTGTTTAGAGATTCTATTTATTTTATTTTTTTGATATTTATAATATATTTTTTCCTAAAAAAATAGTGGTATTTTAGGATTATACAAAAAGGTAGTAGTATACTTACTAGGTGTAATGCTCTGGGTAATCTAGCATATCAGATCAACATTTCAATAAATGATATATTTTATGATCCACCTATTTCAACTATTGGATATATTTTACTAGTTTTTTATCTTCATCCTGTAATTCTTGTTGATAATTTCACTATTAATTTTTATGAAATTTAGCAGAGAGTTTTAGAAAGCCAGCTATTTATCTAATTAACATTTAATAAAAATAAATTAGAATCGATAGGGTGTGGTGATTTAGTGAAGTGGTCAAGTTGTCACCCCAAGTGGCATGTTTAGGGTTCAAATCCCACTGACGACAAAAAAATTCGAATTCTACTTATGTTATGGCTACAATCTTCCTGGTTAGAGCTATACTGCATAGTGTCTATCAAAGTTGGGGCTCAGTCCTGTAACTCGGTATCCACCAACCTAAAAAGTAGGAGGACCCACATGGTGTTTCTATAATGTATAAGTTATACGAAGGAATGCAAGCTAATTAAATATGGTGCAAACTTAAAATAAGTTTTGTAGTCATATAAATTCAGAGAATTTAGGCAAGATAGACACCCGTTTGGCAAGACTCGAGTAGAGAGGTAGCACATCTTTAAGTATATGAGTGAACTTTATAAGGGCAGGGTAATTTAGAAGTGATATAACCTGTCTGTAAAGGTATAGAATTTATCCGATGAAGAATTCTCCTGTGGTTCCTTAATTGAAATTTGAAGAAAACTAGGTTATCTGTTAAAAAGTGGGTGTAATGAAGAGCACTAGTTAGGAGATTCCCTTTCCTGTTCCTATAATTAGTTGAACCTTAGACTAGTTTTTTAATAGGAAATTAGAGGTGATTTGCCACACGAAAGTGGTTATACAAAATATAAATAGATAGTTAAATTAATATATCATTGTAATAGAACATTGTAACTAATCTTATTATGTATACAGCAAAATTATAAAAAAAAAAAAAAAAAAAAATTAAAATCGATACATCATTTTCTATAATTCATTTATGTAACAGAATGTTGTGTAAAATAGTTCTGAATATAAATTATATAGTATCTCAAATTCTAACAGAATCATTCAACTTCTGTAGATCATCTACAAAAAATTTTTCAGCACATAATTATAAATTTAGATTTCTTCATTAGCCGATATAAGAATGAAAGTCTGTTCTTATAATGAAATAAATAGGATTGTTAAAGAAAAAAAAAAGTTCTTTTTCAACTTGTATATTATAATTTATACAGATTGCTATATTTGAGGCATATAATCCATATATTCATATTCTATATATATTTATATATTTGTTGTGACAGATAAAAAAGTAAACAATGTGATTAATTTAATAAGTAATAATTTTTTAAAAGAGATAAGCTAAATAGGCTATTTTTTTACAATTTTTTTTTTTAAAAAAAGTAAAGGATTAATGAGAGTATAGAAAATTTTTTGTAAGTTTTATAGTCATATATATAATTTTTCAAGCTTTAACTTTCTTAGTTTGAGACTTTTGACTACTACTTGTTTCTAGAATAGCCTTTTTGGTTTGAATGCTGAATAATTTAAAGAGTTTGTCAAAAGAAATATAGCAAAAACTTGACCTCAAGAAAAATCATTTAAGTTATATCATTTTTTAGTGTATTACATCTTTTAAACTTTGTTAACAACAATCTATACAAAGATAAAACTAGTTTTTAAAATACTCTTTTGGTTTGAATGTTAAATAACTTAAAGAATCTATCACAGAATTAGATAAAAAGGCTTAATCCCAAGAAAAACCATCTAGAGTATATTTACTTCTTTGTATTTTACATTTACAAGCTTTGTCAACAACTGTTTATTCTAAGATAGAACTGAGAAGTATCTGACTTGAACATTCCTATATTGTTTTTCTGTAATTCAGTTTTCTTGTTATTGTTAATTAGAGAATTGTCAAAAAGAATTATAAACTTTCTATTTTTTAATTGCTTAATTAGTTATCAAAGCCTTATAATTTTATAATATTTTATTCAAAAATTTTATATTTTTTATTTCTGATAATACTGTATATATATATTTTTTTTTTTATTTTTATTTAGACAAGATCATGTCAGTAATCTATATTTATTCAAGTCATTTTCTCATAGAAGATTTAAAACAATAAAACTCTAGCCCTAATATCCTATGACTACTGCAACATAATCAAAGGCTACCCAAGCATTTATAGGTGACCTGCTGCACTGGCGAGATATAAAATAATACTCTAATCGAAGCACTTATCTGACCACCACCTTATAATAGAATATCGCCAATCTGATGACATCTTCTTATAGGGAAGTAAAAGAAAAAAAAAATTTTAAATAAACACAGAGGTATAGAGGTATATGTTAAAAAAAAGTGTCTTTAAAATAGACCCAGGTCTATATTATTAATCTAGACTCCATCAGTAACATGATGTAGCGCATTTGTATTAGATTTTATGTTAGAGTTCTGGTTAGAGTTGGTGGTTATAGACTTTGATACTTATTCCTGCATTCACTATATGTAAAATTATGCACACAACATTTTTTGTTAGTGTACAAAGGCCAATTTAAACACTAATTTTTGAGTATTTTCACTTTTTTCACTTTTTTTCTTTTTTCTTCTTGTGCATGTGTTTTGTTTTGACTTTGGACTGATTTGGAAAAATCAAAATTTATGCATTCTGATTGGCTATTTTTAGAAGTCATAGGCAGTGATATAAATTGGATTTGCATAGTATGCGCAGCATACATAGATTTAAATTTGCGTATATATCAGCGCTCTCTGTATATATAAAGCACATATAAATTTCTTTTTTTTGCATATTTTTTTTTGCATTTGCACCAATAAAAATTTTTGAATTTATAACACTGGTCATAGGTTAATAATATAGACCCTGGGTCTATTTTAAAGCCACCCTAAAAAAAATACAAGCAAGAAATGAATGGGATAAGGGGAAAATGAAAAAAACTAAACTAAATATAGTGTTTTTTTATCTACACTGAACAGTTATAATTATAAGCCTGTGTTAGGCTCTATAAAAATTACATATTACTATCTAAACTAGTTTCTACTCTAATCTATATACATAGTATATCTAAGATAAGAAAAAATCTTGTGACAAAATAAAAAAAATGGCTTTTTCAATGTTGGCACCATAGAGAGGTCTGAAAGGTCTGAAATTTGCACTAAAGGTCTTGAGTTATTGTTTGTTCAAGTTGTCACATTCAAGACACATAATCCATATGTCCAGTTTCATATATATTTACGTGTTTGTTGTGATGGGTAAAAATGTAAACAATACGATCGATTTGATAAGTAAACAATATATCAATCTTTTGGAGAGAGTAAGCTAAATTGCCCACTTTTTTACAAAATTTTCTCTAAAAAAAAGTAGTAGAACAATGAGAGTATGTGAGGTTCTTCTGTAAGTTTTATAGTTGTATATACAATTCTTCAAGTTTCAACTATCTCAGCAAGAATCTTTTGACTATTACTCGTTTCCAAAATATACTTTCTGGTTTGGATGTCGAATAACTTAAAGAGTCCATTCAATAAATTAGCAAAAAAAAACTTGATTCCAAGAAAAACTGACCAAGTTATATCTGCTTCTCAGTGTATTATATCTTTTGAACTTTGTCGACAACAACCTACATTAAGATAAAAACAGTTTCCAGAATACTCTTCTGGTTTGGATGCCGAATAACTTAGAGAGTTTACCAGAAATAGCAAAGTTTGACACCAAAAAAAACTATTCAAAAGACACTCACTCTCAGTATTTCATATTTTCAGACTTCATCAACAACTGCTTTACTCTAAGATAAGACTGAGAAGTATCTGTCTTGAACATTCCTATATAATTTTTCTGTAGTTTGGTTTTCTGTTATTGTTGTCTAGAGGATTGTCAGAAAGAGTTGAGTTAACAAATTATGAATACTGTATATATGTTAAAAGCTTTATAAATTATATTTTTATTAATTTATGCAATTAAAACATAATTATTGCTTAGTTTAAAGTTTAAATTTAGTTAAAGAAATATAGGTTTATTATAAAAATTTTTAATTTTTAAATAATATTATTAAAAATATCAAAATAATATTCATTTACTATTTAGTTTGTAAAAACTTTAGATTGGTTTTTTAAAATCTTATTTTAATTCTAATTTATTTTTAGATAATGATACAAATAATTTTATTACTTTATCACTATTACTGTATTATCTATTAAAACAAAAACAAATTAATAATAAAAGTCAAAAAATTCAAGAATTGACAACTATCTTTAATAATCATACAAATATTTTTATTTTTAAAGATTTAACTATATTTATATTATTTAATACAATATAGTATATATTATTGTTCAGACTATATTACAAAACTATTTTCAATGATCTTCTGGCTAACAATATCAAAAAACTAAACTACAGAAAAATGATATAGAAATGTCTAAAATATATACTTCTTAGTTTTACTGTAGAGTAAACAGTTGTTGATAAAGCCTGAAGATGTGAAACACTGAGGAGTAAGTATACTTTGGATGGTTTTTCTTGGGTCAGACCTTTTCACTTTTGTATAGACTCTCTAAGTTATTTAGCATCCAAATCAGAAAAATATTCTGAAAACTGATTTTTATCTATATATAGATTGTTGTTAACAAGTTTAAGAGATGTAATATACCGAGAAGTAAGTATAACTTGAATGGTTTTCTTGGAGGCAAGTTTTTTTTTCTCTATCAATAGACTTTCTAAGTTAAACTAGAAAGACTATTCTGAAAACAAGTAGAGCCAAAAGACTTTTGCTAAGATAGTTAAAGCTTAAAAAATAGCCTATACAACTATAAAACTTATAAAAGAATCTCATATATTTTTATTAACACTGCTTTTTTTTTCAAAGAAAATTTTGTAAAAAGTGTGTATCTTAGCTTACCCTCTTCAAAAGATTGATATATCATTTACTTTACAAATTGATCAACATTGTTTTTTTTTTTTTTTTTTTTTTAAGATGAGGTTTTGTCTTTATCTTTATTTATAATTTGTATTGATGATCTACAAAAAGATCTTCTGGTCAAGACCAATAATTACAAATTTTTTACAAGAATAAGACTCAGACTATAAATATACTATAGATAATTAGCTATCTATTTCTATTTAATTTATCTGTAACCTAAACCTACTAGAGTGATTAAAACTCACCTAAATTTAATAGTATAAAATATTGTTTGTAGGAGTACTATAATTTATTTATATAAACATCTATATAGATATTTTTTTTGAAGCTTTACCAAGAGGTGGGCAGGTGTTATCTTTGTATTAGTAGTCTGGAAGACCAGCTGCAACTGTAAGTATATAGTGCTTTTGGGTAGCAAGTAATAGTTTGGGATGGAGTATTTTATATTTGTTAATGATGAGTAGGCTGGTGTGATATATTGTATTGCTGTTTCTATTCTGCTAGTTTTGTACAGTATAGTTTCCAGATTTGTATGTAGATGTTTTATGATAATTGTAAGAGAAACTTAATTGTAATATCAGTAGCAACTTTGTTAGTATCTGTATATTCATAGATAGTTTTGATAAGTCATGTTGGAATATAGCCTTGGATAGTAGTATATATATTTGTATCTGTTTGTACATAGTAGTTAGGATTGAGACATTAGTGATTTATAAGTTTGTGATAGAGTTCTCAAAGTTATGTATTGGTTATTTCTAGTCTGCTAGAATGGAAAAATTGTTCAATTTTGCTAGTGATAACAAAATTTAGGATAAATGTGTTTGGGTATGAAAGCCAGTACCAATAGCTTTCATGTATATTATAAATAATGCAGTTAATATTAGAGAATATTGCAGGGTATAATAAATGTAGATAGAGTAGAGTTGGAAGTATATTAAGCAGGAGTTTGATTTTAAAAGTCTGTTATTGGCATAATGTAAAGTTTGTATATAGTGTGTGCCAAATTGGAAAATAGTTATAGAAATACCGTTTATTTGGTGTAGATGATGTTTGTTATAATTTGTGAAATTTTGAGATTATAGATTGGGAGTTTGTGTAAATTGTAATGTTGCTATTTCTAGGGCATATGCAAATTGCAGAGGATTGCAATTAGTTCAGCTTTGTAAGATGAGAGCCATAGTTTGATTTCTGCAGAAAAAGTATAACAGATGATATTGTCTAAAACTTGTACCCAGCCAATGCCTATTATACATCATTTTGTAATAATATTATTGACTGATCTGTTAGTGAAAAATGTAAGATGTGTTAGAGTAGTATTACTAGTAGCAATTTGTTGTAAAGATTGTGAAGATTGGTTGTTTTCAAAAATGTCAAATATTGCATTGTTGTAGATTGTAATAGTTGGTACTGGTAGTATTGTTGTAGGGTGCGAGGTGCAATTGAATATATCAGATCTAGTATATGAAGGTAGAGTTTTTTAGCAGAGTTTGTGTAAGAAACTCTGGTTAAAAGTTTGGTTAACAGATTGGCTGAAATATTAAATATGTATATATTTTGTATATGGTTTGAGTTAAGTGAACATCCTGTTATAGTATGCAAATATAATCTGGTGGTAAATATAGTGAGATGTATGATTAGTTAAATACAATCTTCCAGTGAGTAATTGATATGGTGTTGTGTTTTTTGTTATATTTTTTTAATTTTTCTAAGATAATACATTGAGAGTATTTATTGTCAGTATATGTAATAAGCCATGGTTTAGATTTTGTATTGCAGTTGTAGTGACCAGTAGTAAGTGATAAGAAGTTTGTACTAGATAGGTGTAGTTGAGAATTTACTTCTCAAGAATGTTGGTCTATAATTATTTTGTTTTTAAGTATAGTAAACCAAAGAGGTTTGTGACCTTTGAATATGTGTTGTAAGTGTAGTGAAATATGCAGCCAGTCTAGTAGAGTAGTGTTATTACTAGATGTAAGCTGTTTAAGATATAGAATATGTTTATTACGTAATTGTTTTTTGAATTGTGGATATAATTTATGTGTACAGAGAATGTGTTCTATGGTGATGTATAGGTATTGTAATATATATGATCAGAGATTTGTAGAATGTAAATTTAAAGTTAATTGGAGTTGCCAAAGAAGTTGTAAAATCTTGAAAGTTGTAGTCTGTCTATTTGGTCTATTAATTATTGGTTGAGAGTGCTGGAAGATATTAGTAATAGACTACAGGTTGTTTTGTAGTTGTTAGAACCTAACATATATACTGTTACCTATAAGGCTAGAGTCATTAATTCTGAGCAGAAAGTTAGAGGTGTGGTGCTGTAATTGTATGTCTCATATGTTTTTGATACTGTAAATATTGTGGTTAAGCATAGTACTATTGAGAGTAGTTGTAGCTAGCCTAGCTTTATGCTTGGCTGTAATGAGATACTGAAAAAGAATTGAGTTACATATAGTGCAAGAGAGCAGGTTAACATTGTTTATCTATACTTATTACAATAAATATATAAATATATATGAGCTGCAATATATGAATTATATGCTTTGAATGTAGCAACTAAAACAAACAATGTATCCAGACTAACAGTACGATTTCTGACCTCTTTATGGTGCTTAAGTCAAAAAAAACTTTTTTTTTTTGCTTTAAGCCTTTTTTTCTTAAGCATACTAATTATATAGATTTTTTTTTAAATATACTAATTATATAAATTTAGAGTAGAAACTAGTTTAGATAGTAATATTTAATTTTTATAAAGCTCAACACAGGCTTATAATTATAACTATTTACTGCAAAGTAATTTCCATTTTTTGTTTTCGCTTTTTCTATACTCACTTTTTTTTCTTATATATATTTATTTTTATCAATTTCACCTATATCTCTGTGTTTTTTTTTTAGTTTAGTTTTTTTTTAGTTGAATGAGACTCTAAGCAGATAGTAAGCTACAAAGAGCATTTTAGTTACTGGGCTAGCTATTATGCTATCTTATTAGTATAGCTAATTATATTTGAACACTCGAATAACTTAGTTATGTTGTAGCAGCTACATAATGTCAGATTACAGATTTTATTGCTATATTGTTTTTAGCAGTGACAAGACTTTAATAAACATAGGTTCATGGTATGATTAGCCAAAGTTTAAAAAAAAAATTATTGTTTTGTTAAATTAATTTAATCTTATTATTATTTTATTTTAATTTTGTAGAAAATCTTAATCTAACCTTATTTATTATTATTTTATTTTATATTTAGTTTTGTGAATGATTTTAAATTTTTTGAAACTAAAAGCAAACCTGTAATACAATAATTAAAATATTCTAAAGTTTTATGATAATCAGATATTATTGAATTTCTAATTAGTGAAGAAATAAAATCTAAACTTGAAGACAATTATTTTGAGATGAAATTATATAAAATCATGTTTCATAAAGCATATTAATTAGCTTTTAATAAGTTTAATTGATGATCTGCAAGTTAACTGAACAAAACTCTTAGTAAAACATGACTCAAATTACTATATAAATTATATATGCCTCAAATGCCATGATCATCTAAGGAAAACCTTTTTATTATTAAGCTAATTAATCTTCTGTATTAAAAGAAAGTTGTAGAGCTCATTAAGGTGCATCTAATGGTGGTTAGATTGTTCAAATCGGCCCAGTAGATGTTGAGATATCATTAAAAAACATGTTAACACCTATATAAAATTTCAATAGAAACAATATATTGTTATATTAGTAGATTTTATTAGCATATTTTATAAGATTTTATTAGTATATTTTATTAGTATAATTTATATTTATTATATGTTTATTTTTAGCTTTAGTTTATTAGTCAAATTTTCGACAAATAGTAGTAATTTTAGTATAATAT
>CAJVPZ010001895.1:0-13479 GCA_910592135.1 Racocetra fulgida | reverse complement strand
ACCCTGTGCCTGTTCCTAGGGCAACCTTTCCAGCTGTTTTTCAGTTAGTTTGGGACTGAATTGATTGTTCTTGTTCTTGGGAGGAAGAAACCAATTCCCTCTCCTCTTGTTTTGATTGAGAAGCTTGTTCTTCTCGAGAAATTGTTAGTTTGGGATTTTTTAGTACGTTCATTTTTCATTGGATTTTAAGTTGAGAGTTTACAGAAAATGCTAAGCAAAACTCTTACATTACATTATACAAACAAGGGAAGAGAAAATGTTCGTTTTAGGTTAAATTAGGAGTGGCAAATAGAGAGGGTCGTTTTAGTTTGATTTTTTTGCTTAATTAAACTTTGGTTTGGTTGGTTTGATGTACTCATTGATTTCTCCAAAATAGCCGTTGACTTTGTGAAGAATGCATTAAAACAGAACATCGTTTTCCTATTCACAATATTCTTGACTTACCCCGCGAATGACATCCCAATTGAAGTTTGAAAAATAATATTTAACTTATGAATCAACTAGAATTAAACAAAAACGACGACTATCCTAGGATAGAGACTAGCGTCGACGACTTTAAGGAATTTCGTCTGGAAAAAAATCTCTTGGTGGATAAAAGTTTACTAATTAAAGCTATTCTTAATGCTTCTCGGGTATTACTTATCACTCGCCCTAGGCGTTGGGGCAAGAGTTTGAATTTGAGCATGCTGAAATACTTTTTTGAACTGGAAGTTGATAATCAGGGAGGGCCTTTGCCTCCGGCCGAAAGAAGTAACAATAAACTGTTTGCTGACTTGGATATTAGTGAAGACCAAAAATCCATGGAAGAACAAGGTAAATACCCGGTAATACTTTTCAATCTGAAAAATACTAAGGGAAACAGTTATCAAGAAATCGAAAATGAAATTAAAGATAGGGTAATAAAACTTTTTGCTGATCATCTTTATTTAGAAGATTGTTTGAAATCCGATTATAAACTTTTGAGTTCGGCCCAAAAAGATAAACTATCTCGTTATTTTTCAGGCAATATTAACAAAACAGATCTTCACACTAGTTTGGTTTTTTTGAGCGAATTACTCTATAAACGTTTTAACCAAAAAGTAATTCTTTTAATCGATGAATATGATGAAACAATTAATGACGCTTATGTTAATTTTTTTACTCGTAAACCCAAGGAATTTGAGCAGGTATTGCATTTAATTGGAAAAATTTTAGGTAATGCTTTGAAAAGTAATAACACTTACTTAAAAAAAGCCGTTTTAATTGGTATTTTGAAAATAGCCAAAGCCAATATATTCTCTGGTTTGAATAATGTCGCGGAGTATGGTTTGTTAAACAAAAGATTCACTGAATATTACGGATTTACTCAGAACGAAATAGATAATTTGTTAACCCAAGTGCCTTTGACTATTGATAAAAATGAAATTAGAGAATGATATAATGGCTATAATTTTAGCGGCCAAACTGTCTATAATCCTTTGTCCATCATGCGTTGTTTGTTGGAAGAAGGGACTTTTGATAGTTATTGGATGAATAGCGGAAGCACTGCTTTAATTGACCAAACTTTGCTTTCTGACGATATTCAGGAAGACTTACAAACTCTTTTGAGCGGGAAAAGTATAACTAAGGAATTATATGGGGAAATCGCTTTCGAGCAAATTAAAGACAATAGAAATATATTTTACAGTCTGTTGGTCTTCGCTGGTTATTTAAATCCCAAACCAACTGACCAACTTGATTTTTACGAACTGTCAATTCCTAATCGGGAAATACGAAAAATTTACAAAGAACGAGTGATTCAATGGGTGGCTCGTAAATTAAAAATAAGTGTTGGCAGCCATCTTTCTTTAATGGAGTTGTTGACTGAAAAAAGAGTTCTCAAATTCGTAGAGCAATTCAAAGAATTTCTGGCACGAGCAACTAGTTCTTGGCAAAACAACCAAAGAGAAGCCGAATCATTTTATAATGGTTTCTTTTTGTGTTTAACGGAAATTTTAAGCCCAACTTTTCTAATTACCAGCGAACAAGAATCGGGCAAGGGACGATCGGATTTGACCTTAATTCCAAAATACAATCATACTAACCATGCCTTTATTATTGAATACAAAGTATGCCATGAAGAAAAAGATTTAGACTTAACTTCCGAGAAAGGCCTGAAACAAATCAAAGAAAAAAAATATAATACTAAGGTTTGAGAACATCCTCACGTCCAAGAAATCTACAATCTATCCTTAGCTTTTTGCGGCAAAGAAATGCGAGCCAAATGTGAAGTAGAAAGAAAGGTATCAGAAGGAAATTGAAAAGTTGAAGTTTTAATTTAGTAAATCATAACTAAAGACAAATCAAAGCAGTGTGAACTACCCCCGCCTAATCTTTACAGATTTAAGGATGGGGGTTTCTCGGTTGAGAATTTATGGTTCTTCACAGCCTCTATTGAGACTGCTCCCCAAAGGTTAGTTCCACACCTTTCTTCACAAGCCCTTTTTAAGATGTTTTGTGAAGCATTTATGTCTCTATTTTCTTTATATCCACAGTGAAAACAAGTGAATTTCCTTTGGTTCAACTTGAGTTTTTGTTCTCTCAATTTTCCACAGTTGCTACATTCTTGACTAGTATTTCGAGGATTAACTTTCACTACCTCTTTCCCAGTTTCCTCCACTTTGGAAAGAAGCAAGTCAAAGAATATTCCCCAACTAGCATTCGTAATCTTTTTGGCTAAACAGCGATTTTTCAATAGGTTTTTGATTTTCAAATCTTCCCTAGCAATACCATCATAACTTTTCACTAACTCATTAACTACTTGATAAGTTTCATGTTTTCGTTGGTTAACGAATTGTTCTCACTTATTAGCCAGTCATCATTTAGCCTCTTTTCAACCATTACTTCCTTTAACTCTTTTACTTAATCTCCTTTGAGTTTTAATCATTCTTTTTTCAACTTTCTTATAGTGCTTTCGTTCCTTATCATACAATTTCTTATCCGAAGTAGCACAAAAGGAAGTTATTCCCATGTCAACTCCCACTATTTTACCAGTTTTAGGTAATAGTTGGGGTTCAACTTGACAAGAGAAGCAAGCATAATACTTACCATTTTTTCAAGTGATAGTCAAAGTTTTTATAGTTTCAGGTAGTTTCCTTGTTTTCTTAACTTGGGAATGAAGTCTGATATTGACTTTTCCAATTTTGCTTAATTCTAATTGACCCTTTTCTAATTTGAAACCAAATTGAGGATAAGTGAAAGTATCATATCAGCCTTTTAACTTGAAACGAGGATAACCAGCCTTGAAATTAGTTTTCTTTTGCTCTCTATACTTTTTTCAAGTCTCATTTACTCGGTGATAAGGAATATTTTGGAGAACTTGGGAGAAAATGTTTTTGAGTTGTGGTTTTCTTTCTTTCAGTTTAAGTAGGAGATTGGTTTGTTCTTGTTTAGTGGGTTGTTTTTCTTTGTTTTCGTTTCTTTCTCTCCTAATTCCCAAGAAGTAGTTATAGAGTTGTCGACACTTTTCGGATATTCATTGAAACTTTTCCTTTTGCTCTTGGTTGGGATAGAGCCGATATTTGTAAGTTTTCTTAATTAGACCCTTCATATTTAAATTTTAAATATTCAGGTTAGCCAGCCGAGAAGGGTCTAATCAACTGACTGACTAATCTCAATACTTAAACTATATTATAATTTTAGCCAATTCATCCCCTACTTATAGAAGATAGAGGTCTTCTTGGCTAGTTAGGATAAAGGCCAAATAGAACTTACCCAAAAAATAAGCAATTAATAGGAAAAATTTTAAAGTTGTTTTCTCAATTTCTTTCTTGACATCACTCTGAAATTTTTCCTTCGGAAAAAAAATGTATAATAGATACGTTATGGAAACAAATAAACCTAATCAATTTCCTAGTGAAAACACAGAAAATACACAACCAAATACAACGTCCAGTAGTGGAACAAGTGGCACAAAAAAAGGTAAAGAAAAAGAGGTAAAGAATGTAATTGAAGAGTTGAATAATTTAGCCAAACCAAGTAATGAAGATTGAACGGCACGACAACAACTCAATGAAGATACTTGGGAAGTATATGATATGGAGAGAATAGTTGGAGAAAACAAACTTTTTTGAATGACGCCCGAGGAAAGAGAAGAATTGGTGAAAAAGTTTTCCGGTCTACCTAAACTCGTGCTTAAAAAGATGGTCGAAAACACCGGCAAATATCAACATTCTATAGGATACAATATTTTTCAACACGCCACAGGTTCAGTTTTGGGTATTTTTCCCTTTACGGGAATTGCCTATTCCAATTCAGGCAATAGGATAATTGACAAATTACAAAAAATAATTGAACATTCCCTAAATATTCCCGAACTCAAAGAAGTGCTTGCCGAATACGAAGACGAAAGACAAAAAAAACTCTTAATGATTAGAGATTATGTGGCCGCCGAACAAGAAAAGGATGCTAAGATAGTTGATTTAGAAAAACAATTACGCAAGGCTAAAAACGAGATAGCAGAATTAAAATCCCGACTAGAAACTCAAATTGAGGAGTCAGAACTCCAAGCCCAAATCCAAATCCTTCCAAAGTCTCCCCAATAACTTCCTTTTACCTAAGAAAAGATTATCAGAAAAAAGATCTAGTCATCATTAATCGGCAACGAATAGTGCTTTTCTGTTTGGGCTCAATTAGTTTGCTTTTGAACCAACTTTTTAAAAACCTCTCCTCGCCACTTTCACTTTTTTCAGTGGTAATAATTACTTTATTATAATGAATTCATTGTTTGACTGTCGAGAAACCTGAAAAAAATTTGCTCACCGACACAAGGTTACTTGAAAAAATTCTTTTCTGCGATGAGATTTGCCTCCGGAAATTGCGGCTGATTTTTCTCTAACTCTCTCGCTCGTTATTGCGGCCAAAACTCGGGCTAATCCCCGAGTAATAGCCCAAGCCATAGTCGAGCAAATTGATTATCCGGACTTGGAATACACTATTACCAGCCAAGGATACATCAATTTTCGTTTTTCCCTTAACTACTACCAGCAACTTTTGCAAGCAACTTGGCAACAAGAAGGGAAAAATTTACGAGGCGGGGACAAAAAATTCCGGGTAAATTTAGAATATGTTTCGGCTAACCCTACCGGATATTTACATTTGGCTCATCTACGACAGGCCATTATTGGCAATACTCTGGCTAATGTTTATCAGTTTCTGGGTTATGAGGTAACTCGGGAATATTGTATTAACGACCGCGGCGAGCAGATTACTTCCCTAATTAATTCGGTTTATTATTTTTATCATAAGTTTCAAAATATTTCTTATCAGTTAACTACCAATCCGACTTATCCTGGACAAGCAACGCAGGACGCAGCCAATTATTTAATCCAAAAGTGAGAAAAAAAATTTTTACAACGAAAACTAGACGAGGTGTCCTTTAATCTTTGAAAAAAGGAAATCTTGGGATTTTTTTTGAGTAAAATCCGGCAAGATTTAAATCGATGTGGAGTAATTTTTGACCACTGATTTTCGGAAACTAGTTGCTACAAAAACGATAATCATTTAAAACTTCTCGGAAAATTACGAGAAAAAAAACTTGTCTACGTAGCGGACGCGGCCACTTTTTTTCGCACTAGTTTAGCAGGAGACGAAAAAGACCGAGTAATTATCAAACAAGATGGCGATTACACTTATTTTTTTTCCGATATTCTTTACCACCAAGATAAGTTAAACCGTGCTGATTGCGTAATTAATATTTGGGGAGCCGACCACCATGGCTTTATCCCTCGCTTAAAAGGGGCTTGTCAATTATTAGATTACAACCCCGACCGAATTAAAATAGTGCTAGTGCAAACGCTTAGTTTGCTGGCGGAAACCGGACAAACCCAAAAGTTTTCTAAGCGTTTCGGAAATACTATCACCTTGGACGAAGTCGGCCAATACCTAAAACTCGACCAACTAAAATTTTTTTTGTTGGAAAAAGAATCTAACCAGCCACTGCTCATTAGCACCACATTACTTAAAGAAAAACAAGAAAAAACCCGCCTTTACTATATTCAATACGCTCACGCTCGTTGTCACCAAATTTTCCAGAAAGCCCAAGAAAAAAAAATATCAGAAATTAGTTCCCATCTCCATCTATTAACGGAAAAAAAAGAACGAAAAATATTTAATTTGTTGGTTCGCTTCTCCCTGGTTCTAGACAATATTGTCACGGAAAATAAAACCCATCATCTAATTCACTACTTATACGAATTAGCCCAAGCCTGACAGTCCTACTACCAAAGCAACATCATTCTTATCCCCGAACAGCAAAAGTTAACTAGCCAAAAACTTCTCTTGGTGAAAAATATCCAAATAATTTTACGATTAGGACTTAACTTATTAGGACTAGAAGCACCGGTAAGGATGGAGAAAAATAGTTTATAATTAAACTAACTTAACTAAAATGAACGTACTAAAAAAGTCGAGGTATCTTGCCTACCCAACAACTAGTTCAGCAAGTTTGGGAACTATTATGTGGAGAATACGATTGAAGAGAATTTAGCAGAATTAACAACACTAATTACTTGACTAAACAATTGTTAATTCACCAGAATCCTCCACCGAGGAGAAAAATTGACGAGGAAAAGCATTAGCTGATGTACGGCTGATAAATGACACAAACAACGAGAACGAAGCGAATGAAGGATACTAATGCTGTTAAAAATTCGAGCCGAGAAGAGAACGTCTCGATCAACTTTGGGAAGTTGGTTGGAGAAGGAGGAAATGGAGGTTTATTAACTCATTAATCTCCGTAAAAACTGTATCTCCATAGAGAGAGAGGAAATTATGTGCTTGATGTAGTTTTCCATAAATTCTCAATCGGGTTCTCCCTCTCGTTCTCCTTCTTGGATAACGGGAAGTTTTATTTTTAAGTCATGAATAACTTTTTTGCTGGTTTGAAAACCATAATGAAACTTTTCTGAATAAGCACAAGTTAGTAAAGAAGCTAAGAACAATCCTCTTTTTTCATTTAAGAACTCACTCCTCAAAACTCAAACATTTCCGTCTTGAGCATAAGTTCTATAAAAATCTATTGGCTGATAAAAAAAGGCCCCAAATCCGCTTAAAGTGAGACAATTTCCTCGGCTTGGTTTCTCTAACACCGATTTCTCAACATAACCAACACAACCATTATTTTTTCCGCTATTGGAAATTAAAGGAATAGTTTGTTCTAAATCTTTAAAATAAGGCATGGTGCTCTTAGTGCGAAAGTTATCCTCGCGAGCTGGTTCAGCCGTAAATAAACCAATCTTTCCTTCTTGGCGGTGTTCATAATTAGTCAAGTAAAACTCTTTTCATTTTTTCTTATCGAGAGAAAATGCTCGAGATTGTTCCTTTTCAACTTCTTCTAACGCTTTTGACAAAGCGGACGGAAAAATTTCGTTATCTTTGCTAATTGCCATGATATAGCCCAAATAATCACGAACTCTTTCGCCGAATTGTTCTTTTTTTATTTGCGAAAAATTAACTGGTAAATAAAACTCCGGCAATCAACTCTTTTTACTTTGTTCGGAAGTGAATAATTGGGAGGTAGAAATATATTCTTCCTCATTTTCTTCGCGATAATTTTTTAACCACTCCTTCTTAATTTTGGTTCAGATGCCTTTTTCTCTTTCTTCTCTTTTATTATCCTTAATAGTATAACCATCGTCTTTTCAACTAGCCAATCAGGTCTTACCTTGATGTGGTTCGTGAGCCTTTCAGACCATAATCACCGTCGGAGGATTGCTTTGAGTACCATAAAATAAATCACTAGGCATAGTCATTACTGCTTCTAAAGTGTGATTTTCTAATAGTTCTTTTCTTTCTTTCTCCGAGCTCCCCCCGCGGGCTACTTTCATGTGAGTAATCACTACCGCCTTACGCCCTTTTGCCAAAAATTTTAGCAAGTGTAAAATAAATTTTGCTTCGTTGTAATCATGCTGACTATAAGGAGGATTAAGGAAACCAACCGTAAAACCCACTTTTTCCAATATTTCTTTTGTTTCTCTCTTGGAGTTAATACCGTTTTTTTTTTTTTTTTGCTTTCATTGCCCGATTTCATAATAAGTTCAGTGAGTTCAGCCAGTTTTCAGTTAATTTCGAAATCGGACAAAATCTAATCAACCTACTTACTGACTGCCCTCGCTCAACTTATTATTATAAGTTAGTATATATTTTTTCTGTTAGTTAATTTTCTTGCTAGGTATTGCGAATTATCTCGGCTTCAAAAGTTTGATTGGGAGTATTTTGAAACAATTGAAAAACTAAATATGCTTAACGAAGAAACAACCGAAAACCATCCCGAAATCAAAGAAGAGGAAATTTCCCAACTAGTTCACAATGAGGAACACGAGTTTTTAGTTTTGCGTTACGTTGAGAACACGGACAATATTCATCCAACTCTAACTATCACTACCGAAGAAAAGTGAAAAGGGTGAGGGGAGGCTTTTAAGAAATTGGTGGAAAAGCAAACTAATTGAGCCCAAATCCAAAATCAACTACGAGAGAAACAAGCCGAAGTGGTTCTGTTAAGCGACAAATTACAAAGAGCCAACCAACTCAAAAACCAAATTCAGGAACACACTGCGGCCATAAAAGCTATTACTCCCCAGGCTTGGCACGAACGAATTAGTATTATTTCGTGAATAATAATGATGATTGCCGTCCCTCTCGCCTCTTTTTTTGGGGTAGTAGCCGAAAAACGTAAGAAGGACCGGGAAGAAATGAGAAAGAATTGGGATGAATTGTTAGCCAAAGTCGAACAGAGCCTTAACCAACGACCCAAGAATAAAAGATATTTGGAGGAAGAGAAGAAATAATTGCCGAAGTCCAAAGGGAAAAAACCCGCTAAGAATGAGCCAAAGAAGAGGCCGAGGAAAAAGCAGTGGAATGTAACGAATTGAGAATGTCTAATCTTTCCTTGCGGTCATAGATACAACAGATATAACATTGGGGAAGTTTTGAGCCAAGATTGAAAAAAAAAAAAAAAAGTTTGCTAATTTTAGCGGTGAGGAAATTGAAAAAAGAGAGAAAGCGTTTAAAGGTTCTTATTAATTTGGAAACAGCCAAAGAGAGAGAAGAATTTGAAGTGTGAAATTATTCTAATGAAGACGAGGGGGAATAATATTAATCCCTCTTTCTATTATTTTTTATCACAACTTTTTAGACATCAAGCACAAGACAAATCGGGAGGCAAAGCAAAATTTTTTTTAGTGGATTTATCAATTAAGTGGTTAGGGTCAAAGAAGAGAATGTAAAGGATATTTTCTTGGTAAACGCCAAACATCCGAATATCGCTAGCCGTAATTTTAAGCTTGTAAATGTGTTGGGTGTAAAACTTCTTTTTTATTCATTCGTCTTTATAGCCACCAGCTTGTAAAATTTCGACTATTTTCCCTAAAACTTTTTCTTCCTTGATAATGTAACAAATTCTTTGGTGTTCTAATTCTTTTAAAGTATAATCCGAATATGATTTCAAAGTTATAAAAATCCGAGCAAAAAACTCACTTTGGACTTTTTCACTCACCTTGTTCGTAAAGTATTCACCTTTAACTTTTTCGTCGATACATTTATCCAAGAAGTAAGCAAAAGAGAAACAAATTTTAGGAAGCGTAGGCATAATTAAGAATGAGTTTTTTTTCTAGTGAACGGTGATAAGAATAAAATTCTTTGTCATCAGATTGTTCGTTTTCCTCTTTCTCTTTAACTATTTTTGCGAAATCCGCCATTAACGAATTCAGGGTTTCTTCTTCATCTTCATAGTGAGCATAATTTTGATAAATATCGTCCAGGAGATTTTTAATAAAAGGTTCGGTGATTTCCTCAATATCTTTTAAAACAGTAATGGGTGATAGGGGGTAAATCCCGTTGAAACTTTTTTCATAAAGAGAAATTAATATAGGATTGTCTTCTCATCTTTCAAATTTTTCCGCAAACAAGACTTTTTTTTGGTGAAGGCCTCGGATATAAGCCAAATAAACTAATTTTTGAATTATTGGTCAAGTATCGGCTCCTTTTTGGTAAAAGTATTTAGCCACTTTTAAAGGGGCAGAGTGTAAATGTTCCAGTGAGTTCACTCATTCTTGGCGGTCGCAAGTAAAGCAATGGGCTTCCATTTTTCCGCCTTTCCCTAGTTTTCAAATATTCTTTCGCTCATGGTGTTTGGCACAGAACTCTTCCGGTTTAAGAATAATTTCTCTCATCTCTTCTTCCCACGCTTCATCTTTGCCAAATACCAATCGAAGACATTGTTGACATGATTTTACTCAGCCTTTTTTTTCGTGAAAAGAAACAGCCCGAATAATCTTCTCCTCCCCACACATTCCGCATTGACTAATTTTTCCTATTTGTTGAGTTAATGACATGCTTTTTTTTATTTTACTTTTACCTATTTTTCCTTTCTAATAAAGAAAGTGAAAGCAAATGAGTAATTAATCCTCTTTCCTCCCCCTCTGCTTATCGTAAAAGTCCAACGACCTTTCCAAGACTTCCACATACTTAATATCTTCCTCGTAAGCAATTTTTTTGAGTTGGGCTATTCACTCCTCCTTAACCCAATTAGCAAAGTATTTATTGCGACCCGAGCGAGGATTAAGAGACTGTATTTTCGTCATATTTAATATTTTACACCTTCCCCCGCTCAATTGTATAATATATAATAATAAAAATATGGTAAACGCTCAGGAGTGGTTGGATGAGAAATATCCGAGAGGGGGTTGGAAAGAAAAGTGGATTGAATATGGTCAAAAAAATGAATGAAAAAAAAGAAGCCAAGTAAAAAAAATCCACCTCAATAAACCCAGTTTAGAGGGTAAATTAGATTTAGGGGATTTTACTTATGAAAATTATTATTATAAAGATGGTTTAAAAGTCTACATTTCTCCCCAAGTAGATGAAACCAAATTAACCATAAAAAACTTACAAGGAGAGATTATTAAAGGTGCTGTTGATGCTGGAGAATTATTACAAGGCGACTATCTACATAAAGAAAAAGTTAAAGAAATTTGAGTAATAGAAAAGAAAATTGAAGGAAAACTAACTATTTCTGATTTCCGCCAGTTAAAGGCAATAGATGTAAGTAGTAATTGAGAAAATGAAGGAAATCTAACCCAACTCCGCATAAGCAATTGCCCGCAATTAGAATATTTAAGTATTAACCATAATAACTTTTCCTCCGATTTATCCTTTTTAAGCCATTTAGTAAATTTGAAAACACTTTGATTATCTGATAATAACTTCACTGGCTCCCTCGAACCTTTACAGAATTTGGGGAAGTTAGAAGAATTGGATATTAGTAATACTAACCTTAGCCAAGGTTTAGAATTTTTGCCCGCCAGTTTAGAATATTTTAAATGTGAAGGAACCAAATGAGAAAAAGAGTTAAAGCCTTTTGGTGGTAATATAAAAAGTCGAAGAGGATGAACAAAAGAAAATAATTTTACTTATCAACAAGCCTTAGAATGAATAAATGTTGGAGCCGAACCAGATGATTATGAATTTGTTATTTGGTTAAGAGATGTTAAACAAGAAAGTCCCCAATGAGTTTCTAATTACCAAGCCGACTATCAAACATTAAGCGAAAGATTTAAAGATTATGGCTCGTGTTCAGAATGTAATAGCCCCAACACGGGGGATAAGTGATGCCAATCTTGTAATGCTCGTCGCTGCCAAGAAAATTTTTCTCATTGAACCAGTGGTAATTTTGAAATAGATAAATTCATCCAAAAATATCAATTAGCAGCCACCGAGGCTAATAAGTTTATCGAATGAATTCCTTATGAACAATTCACTGATATTCGATATTTAGCCGAAGGGGGATTTGGGAAAGTTTATAGAGCTAAATGAACGAAAGGAGATATTCTTTGTTGGGATTCTAAAACTAATCAATGGCAAAGAGATAAGGATTATTATTTTGACGAGAAAGATAAAAACAAAAGTGATTTTAAACTGAACCAAAACCAATACAAAAAATATCACGCTTCAAAAATAGTAGTTCTCAAAAGCCTCAATAATTCCCAAGGCGATACTAATTTTTTAAAAGAAACAGAAAAGCATAAAATCATCGATGACTGATTTAACAATATTGTTCCTTGTTATGGTCTTTCCCGAGACCCTCAAACTGGTAATTATTTAATGGTGATGAAATACATGGCAAAAGGCAATTTAAGAGATTATTTAAAAAATAATCGAGAATTAAGTTTTCAAGACAAATTCAAAAAAATAGTTAGTATTTCTCAAGGATTAAAAGATATTCAACAAAAAGGTTTGGCTCATCGAGACTTACATAGCGGAAATATTTTAAATAGTAGCAATCATAGTTTTATTACCGATTTAGGTCTATGCAAGCCTGCCAATGAGATAAACAAAGAAGACAAAATATTTGGAGTTTTGCCTTATGTAGACCCCGAGATTTTACAAAGCAAACCTTACACCCAAGCTAGTGACATTTATTCTTTTGGCATAGTGGCTTATGAAATATTTTCTAATTCTTATCCCTACCCTCATGAAGATGATAAAGATTTGGCTTTAAAAATTTGTAATGGGCTGCGGCCTAATTTAGACAAAGTTAAAATACCTCGCTTGCTAAAAAAAATAATTAGTCGATGTTGAGATAATAATCCTAATGAGCGACCAACCGCCAATGAGTTAAGGGAAAAGTTAAATAATTGGCAAAATGAAATTAGAAATAAAGAGAGTACCGAATTTTATCAACAATATGAAGAAATAGAAAAAGAATATAATCACTTTTCTCAAAATACTCTTTATCAAATTCATCCCAATACTATCACCATTAGTCGACTTTTACCAACCCAAGAAATTACTAAACAATTACAACATTACCAACCTTCTGGGAATTTGGAATTAAACCTCGATAACTTTAACTTGGACGAAATAACTATCGAAGAAAACTCCCAAGAACAATCTTCTCTCCAAGCCCAAATCCAAATCCCACCCAAATCAGATAATTAATCATGCGAGAATTAATAATTATCAAAACTAACGAGAGTGAAAAAATTAGAAACATTTTAAACCAAGAGGGAATAAATTACGAAATTTACCAAGAAGAAAAAGAACCACAAAAAATTAGTAATGAAGAATTAGGACAAGCCTATCGGGAAGCATGGAGTAATCCTCACCGATTAGCCGAAGCGAAACAGTGAGAACAAGCAACGATGGATGATTGAGCGGAAAGAACCAAAAAAGAAAAAAAATAAATGGCAGAGCAAATATTTAAACGCGGAGAAATTTATTGAGTTAATTTGCCCTTGCCTAGTTTTGAGGAAAAAGAAAAGGGTATCGTTCACGAATTACAAGGTTCGCATCCGGGAATAATCATTTCCAATAATCAACAAAATTTATTCAGCCCGTTAATAACTGTTATCCCTCTTACTTCACAATTAGATAAAATTTATCCGTTTGAAGTGTTAACCGAAATAAATAATCAAAAAGGCAAAGCCCTAACCGACCAAATTACTACTATTGATAAAAAAAGAT
>CAJVPZ010001894.1:0-13480 GCA_910592135.1 Racocetra fulgida | reverse complement strand
AATAAAAGCATAATCTGCTAAATAGTCAACATTGTTTTGTCGTAAATGTTGTAAAAAAGAATTAACAGTTTGTGGTTTGTCTAATAAAGGAAGTTGGTAGTAAGTAAGATATTTGTTATAGCATATTTCCAAATCATAGGAGTTGGATAATGTTGATAATGATTTGGGTAAATGTCCTTCTGTAGTAGTGCTCACTGTTTTAAGCTCAGTTCTCACAGCTGCGAAGGGTTCCATAGTCTTAGTTAATTTTTATCAAATTTAAATGATATATAGTTTAAATTAATTTGCTTATACTAGTAAAGTTTCAGGATATATGTTGTTTTAAAAAAATAAACTTCATATATAATCAAAGTTTCCAGATCACTATATGTTTTTTCAGTATTATACAAGAAATTGCTAATTCTGATTGGTCAAATAATATGATATCACATAAAATTAGTTATACAAAGTTGATTTATAATCTATTTTATATAAAATTAGAAATTTATATATCAGCAAAAAATATATATGAAATATTGCGAAAGAATTTGCAGTGCTGAAATATTTTGAAATTATTGCGATCAACGCGAAATATTTTGAAATAAATAATTTCGAAAAATTTCAAAAATTATTTTGAAATATTGCGAAAGAATTTGCAATGGATGTTCTATAGAATAGGTGGGCAATATAAGACATAAGCTTCGCTAATGATTAGTAATTATTATTTTTTAATATCAGAGTTGCGGAGTTGGCGGAGTTTGCCCACCTATTCTATAGAACATCCTTTGCAATAAACTGTGAAGAGTTTAATTATATTAGCATTTTTTGTGCTAATTTGTAAAATTTTTTCATAACGCAAATTCTTTTGCAATATTTTGCTTCTTTAAATTTGCTGATATATATCCTACCCTTAATCTTGTAATTTAATTAATCAATTTAATATCAATTAGTAATAATCTGTTAGTGCTACTAGCAGTGTTGTCACAGGACAGTTGTGAACAGTAAGTTTAAACACTTTGGACAATTTTGGACAATTAAATAAATTAAAATTACTTAAAATTTTATTAAGATATCCTTTATTAATTTCTAAGTAAAATATGTTCAGCATATAAAAAAATATATAATCATATATTTTTTAAACAAATTTATTAATTATTAGAGCTTAGACATGCTCTAGACACTTGTGAACACTTGGATACTTGGATGTTGGACAGTATCAAAAAAGCCTTTAGACAGTCAAAATGTACAACACTGCTACTAGAATAGGATTCTAAAATAACCCAACTATAAATTTGATTAGCAGTTAATCACATAATTTATTCTGCTTTAGACATTCTCTTTTTTGGATTGCATTATAGTCTGATATTTTTTAAATTTGAAAATTAATTAACAACATAGTAAAAGAATTTTCTAGAATTTTTTTTCAACTTTGGCAGTCTTGCCAGTGATCCTTTATTAAGATTGTCTTGTCACAGGCTGTATAAGATACTTTAAGCTTAACATTTAGGTCTGATATCTCGCAGTTATTTCTATAAACACTTACAAGCAACCTGCTGCACTAGGCTAATAAATCTACAAGAGATATATTACAGTAAATCAACAGAAAATCTGAAGATTATCTATTCTAGAAAGCCATATCAAACTACCACTCTATAATAGAATATCATCAATCTGATAACATCTTCTCGTAGAATAATAAAAAAAAGAAAAAAATACTAACACTAACACTAATACTAAAAAGGAGGAGAGGAAAAAAATAAGAATAAAAAAAATCTTAGTCACAATTATAAGCTTGTATTGGGCTAACAAAAATTATATATTACAAGATAAAGAAGCTCTGTATTTAACTCTATCCTAATAATATATCTAATCTACACAAAAAAAAACAAAAATAGTAGATTTAAACTAAACTAGACTAAACTAAACAGAGTAGTTAAAAGGCATCAATAGTCTCAAACTATTGTTTAAATGGTTTCTTTCGATCAAGGCATGTCACCTAATTGTGTTGTCTTTCAAATGTGTTTGGTTGCTTAATCCAGCCATTTATCGATTTGTGTTTACTTAAAAATAAACAACCTGTTTTGGAAGATAATTAACCCAATTTGGAAGATAAACAATACTAACTGTTTTGAAAATTACGTGTCAATCTTTTGGAGAAGGTAAGCTAAGATGCCCACTTTTTGACAAAATTTTCTCGAAAAAAGTGGTGGGCCAATGAAACTTTGTGGGTTCTTTCTTGTACGTTTTACAGGTGTATAGGGACTATCTCTAGTTTTTTTAATATGCTTAGTGTCAACTTAATCATTCTGTGTTCTCAGAATATCCTTCTGGTTTGGATGCCGAATATAATAGAGAAGTCCACTAGTAAGAAAGCTTGACCTCTACAAAAACCATTCAAAGTAGTCCACTTCTTGGTTTTACACTCTTGATACTTCGTCAACAACACATCTACTTGTATAAGACCAAGTATATTATTACCCTTTGATGTCTTCTATAATGCTAACTGTAATTCAAATTTTTGGACTTGTTGACCAAAGGATCATTAAAAAGAGTTGTATAATAGCTACTGAATATTCTAGAATTGATTTTCTGTATAAACAATATTATTACAATAATATTTTTTGTTATATTTAAAAAAATTTTACATAACAAAAAATTTCAAAATAATTATTATAGAAAGCTTTAATAAAGTATACAGTTTAGATATTTACAGAGATCCAAGAAGCTTAAAAATATAGTTGTCTCACAATAAAATACACAAATGTTGATTAGTACAAATTCTGCCTTATTGAAGTATTTATAATCATTTTTATGTCAATTGACCTAAGTTAAGTGACATTTATAAATCTAAATATTAAAAATAAATTGTCAGGAATAATGCTAAAATCAGATGCTGTTGAAATTTGAGGCCTTAATTTGAAAATATAAACCCTACTAAAATCAACCTACACTTTTCACTAACTTTAAATTCTAATCTAACTATAAAAAAAAAGTTGAACAAAACATCCAAAAAAAATTTAATTTTTATAATAAAGTAAGTCAAAATTTCAGCATCATTCCAACATAAATTATTCATGAATATTACCATACAGCACTGCATACAGTATTCGGGATTATTCAAAAATTCCATTTTTTAAATTAAATAGTATATATCATATGAAAATAATAAATTAAGAAACAAATCCAGTTAAAGATAAAAAAAAATAGCAAATTTAATAGCAGAAATCATTATAAGTTAATATAGTTTTTTATAAAGTTGAAATGTAGCTAGCTTACAGTAAACAGTTTTTTTTGAGTTTCTAACCAATATTATAAAGCAAGTTATTCCGTTAAATTAAAAGAAATCCTTTTTTAAAAAGCCTTTGTAAGTAGTTTTGTAATAATATCACATATGCCAATGGCCAATATTGTGCTTATGTAAGTTGTATTAGCAAAAAGTTTGATCAAAAATTTACAGGCAAATCGATTTAAGGATAAAATAGTGTTATTGATAAATCAAATATGTAATTCACAAATTTTAAATAGTAAATTGTGATTATAGTTTAATTGTAAAATTAAAACCTGTATTTTAACAAGAATTTTTTTAGACTCAGAAATACTGAATATAAAATTTTAAAAATTATGAAAGTTCTAGTATAAATTTTGATTTTTTTTTCATAAATTTAAAAAATTTCTTAATAAATTAAAAAAAATTTATTTTTTTTTGTATGGAAAGTATATATCTAAAGCATTAAATGTTCATTAAGAATTAAAAAGTTTTTATAAAATACAGGCAAATTTGCTTGCATTATAAATTACGGGATAATAAATATCAAGTTCATTTGGTTGGTTCTAAATACATTAAAAGAAACGTCTATAATCGTGGAGATACCAAATACCCGTTCCTACCAATACAGCGATCCATGAAACAACAAATGGTACATATGATCCATAATTGAGTTTCTCGTGTATTGGCAAAGTTGGAATAAATGATGCCACAGCAATGAATGCAGTGCATAAAATATAAAATACAACAATAATTGGATGTACTTTAAAATTAGTGTATTGATCACTCATATGGTACCGCACAACCTAATTTGAAATTGGTAAAATTTTTAGATAACTTGGTTAATCGATTAAATTAAGCACAGTATAATAATTAATTTAACTCACCAATAAACAAATTGCGCTGACACCATAGAAAACCATCGCCAAGTACTGCGACATATCGGAAAAAAATGAAAAAAAACTTGAGCCTACCGGGAATAAAAGAAGTAAAAGTGCGCAATAACCAAATTGCAAAATCAATGCATTAAACGGTGTATCAAATGTTTCATGCCAATTGTACAAGATATTTGATATTATTGGTATAAATCCAGTTTCGGCCGAATAAGTTATAACTCGAGAGCCCCTATTTAAAATTTTTTAGCCGTTTTTATAAATACTTTAAATATTTTACAACTGTATATTTAGTAAAATTTAATAGTCTTACATAAAAATCAATGAACCCACACATCCAGAAGAAGAAATTAAAATACATATTGCAATAATTATCCTTCCGGGCTCACCAAATATGGTGCGTCCAAATTCTATAGCAATAGTATCATTAGAGTAAATAGCATGTTTAGGGTCGACAACCGTTATAAAAGCCATTTGAGTTAATGGATCTGTAATAAAAAAAGTTTAATTCTGATATATATATATAACTATAAATATAATGAATATATATATAGAACTTACAAAGTATAAGAGAAATGATCACACTAAAGATAGTTGAATATTTTAACCTTTGGTTTGGAGTCTTTAATTCTTCGGTTGAGTCTAAAAAAAACAATTCTTAATCTTATTTCTAATAGATATTATTGCAAAAAGGTTTGATTACAATGCCATGTAAGATAGAAAAATCCAATTTCAAATAAATAAATAATGGCTGAAACATTATTGATATACTATTGGGAATTTTAGAAATTTCTATATTATCACAAACATAACAGAGTCGAACCTTTTAACAAACGTTATAATAGTTTAATGAATTCACTTACAATTTAAATTATTCCACCCTTTATATATGTATAATATGTATACAAGGATACATGAATTAATTATAGGTTAATAATTTAATAAATAAGTGCGCAAGAGTTTATTAACGCACCTTCATAAGAAAATAGAATCTATAATTTCACGTAAACTTTAAGTCAACAATTTAAAAAATATTATATAATATAAATGACGCCAGCAGAGAAAACCTGAAATAGCGGTCTTTTGGAGTTCGCTTTTTTTTAGGTTTGGAATATGTTTGTTCGAGTAATCAATAATAGTTTGTTTGCATCTCTTAAAGTCATTAGTACTCGAACTATAAATTCGGAGCTTAAAAAAAAGTGAAGTTGCTATTTCAGGAGTTACCATATATTTACCTTTAACATAGCATTAACATGATTTCCAATCTGCTCTGAAATAGATCTTTGATCTGATGATATATTATTGAAAATGGCAGTCCAATTATTTTTGGAATCAGCTTCTTTTAATCTTATTAATCCAACTACTGAAATGATAATCAGAATCAAAATTTTAATTATGGCAAATGCCGTATTAATTTTGATTGCTAATTTACTGGAATACATATGATACGCAGTAATAATTAGCAAAATAGCGATTGCTATAATCCGCAATTCTCTAAGTGTAAAATAATTTTAAAATGAAATATATATATATATTCAGACAAACAAACAAAACAAAACAAAAAAAGCTTACATATAATCTGGGCCAAAATATTTATCTTCATCTCCATCAATGCCTTTAATTGCATAGAGAAGATATTTAGAGGACGAGTGAACATCCGCTATAATTGCCCCAGGAAGGATTATACTTTAAGAATTTGGGATTATTATTAAGGAATTGTTATAAATTAAAAATTAGAGTTTATGAGCGCTGAAGTTCAATTTCAATCAACTGTCATAGAAGCATCCCATCGGTCCAGCATCAGCCGGTTATTCTGAGCTGCGGCCTTAATTCAGGCCGCAACCCAATAACACATCCCTTGCTTAGAAAATATTCACCATGGAACAGCATAATCACAAAATAATTTACGTAGGTATATACTATGGTAAGGAATTTCTATCTAATAATATAAAAAATAATACTAGTATAACCTCACATGGTTGTTTATCATCGGTCTAACATAGATTAGTGGCACAACCAAAATTCAGCAGATACAGTAGACCAAAATTCCAGATCAGAATCCATTGGAACCCAAAATCACTAATGAAGCAATAACCTGTTTGTATTATTGCCTAGCTTCAATGAATTCTGACCCTAAATTATATTTATTGTATGTTACCGTTACCAATTATAAGCAATCCCAAACTTTGGAGCCGGAAATTTGACGATGGTAATTATGTTTTATTAACGCTAATAAAATTAGGCTCGAATAGAAAAATTTCTTTATTTGGCTCGAAAAATTCCTTTTGCAACATCTTGGTTGCTTTTATTCGGTAATACAGTATACGGTACGCATAATTCAAATAATAATAACTTATAAACTACCAAACCTATGCAAGCAAAAATTATATGGATTGAATTCCTCTCAGCGTGCATTTTAATTTTTTCTGTTTTCATATAATTTAACCCGAAAATAAAATAAGCTCTATTAATGTAAAGACACGCTAAAAGGAATTCAATAACTATAATTTTACTCGTATAGGTTCAGTTTTAAAAGTTATTGTCGTTTGAATTATTTTTACAAAAGTGATATCTGTCTATCCATTCGGATAAAATGGAGTTTTTCTGTATCTGTTTAATCTATTATGTATACACTTATAAGCATGGATTTTGTTTCGTGTTATCCTTAGCAATGACATAAACATAACAAAACTCAATTACGTACGTAGCTAAGAGTGACTTGTAAGTCATGATTATGTATTGCATTACCGTTATCATTATCGTTACGAATAGCGATTTATTACTGTAATTATCTGAAATCAAGATTTGTCTAAATAACGAATAAATTATTGAAATTAGAATTATCCGGTCGTTACACCATGGCCGAACAATACAATCGGCGGCAATCACTTCGCTAATGGTCATTTCACCTGCAAGTCATTTAACCGACATCACTTAGGGTGACAATTTAGCATATTATTAGTTTTTAGCATATATAATTTGTAAATTGTCATCCTATGCAATAGAGCTTGGATCCGGTCATCCGTTTTCATATTAGATTTAACGGATATCCGACGGATTTTACTATTAAATTTGCATCCAACGGATAACCGGATCCAAGCTCTACTATGCAATGTCGGTTAGATGACTGTGGTAATGAAATAACACGAACCCAAACCAAGCTTGTGTATACGATTATACTGTAATAAAGTCATTACATGAAAGTTACACGGATTCCAATCAAAATTATAAATGGTAGTTAATGTTAAATTGAGATAATATTAAGGATTTTGATCTTTGTGTTTCGGTCTCGAACTTCGAAAAGTCTGATACTTTTTGGATGGGACCTATTCAGAAATTCATGTGCGTACATACGTGATCATAACAAAACTGAATATATGCCCAAAATTATTGAATCTAGAAAACGTTTCCTCAAGATATTTTTGCTCCCCTGATCCTCTAGGAAATCTAGTTCCTAACTGTGTAGGTTATAAAAAATAAATGTGAAGTGTTTTTTTTTTCAGTTTTATTAAATCACACCGGTTGTATTCAACACCACATATTTTTTTAATAGTTTTGCTAGTAAACTTTAGTTATGAATCTGAACTATAGTAAAGATATAGGTATATTAGTTAGGGTGAGGTTTTTTTGGGGGGCTGAACATTTTTGCTTAGCACCCCTGACGTGTGTTAGCTAGTACATTTTTGAGATATAGCAACTGTGTAGTGTTGAATACCACTGATGCGATTTAGTAAAACCGATTTTTTTTTTTTTTTGTCAAAAATTTTATAAATTTTACCTCGACATAAATCATGCTACCAAATAGGCTTATAAGGCCACCAGCAATCCAAAGCATTAAAGCTGTTCCTGGCGATTGTACTAGTTGCCATATGCTAGTGGGAGTCACAAAAATCCCTTATATAGATGAAAGTAAGAATGAGCTTCATCGCAAAAGTTAGTGCAATAAAATTTAAAATACGGACCAGCCCCAATTATATTATTTATATTAAACCCTAATAATCCTGAAAATTCAGAAATGATTCCCTTCCTAATCAGCGGCGGAATGTCTTCTCCTAGCGCTTTGTTGTCATTATTGTCTTCATCTATCATTGGGTCTTCATTAATGGCTTCGTCTAGTGCTCTGTCGTTATTATTCATGGCTGAAAAGTAAGGAAGACTAAGAAAATATTCATACGAATGAATTTACTCAAAACCTAAAAAAATCACAACCTTAATTTAGTCAAATTCCGAATGATTATCCGTAAACTTTAACGTTAACACAATCTTTATCGGGAAATTTACATGGAAACATGGAAGCATCTTTCATCAAAGCCTTTTTTGTTCAATATTACACAAATTTTATACAAAGATTTGAAATTTGTGAAAAATTGTTAGTAATTTCTTCATTAATGTTCATCCTAGTTCAGTATCAAACATGTAATCGGCAAGATTACGCACCCACGTGCTACAACCCGAATATCAGGAAGAACACTTGCGAGTAATACAAACTCTTAAAAAGGAAATAGCCAATTAGAGAATTTTGACTATTCCCGAACACGCAAAAGAGGAAAAAGGCAAGAATTCTCAAAAACTAGTGTTTAAGTCGACCTTGACGCACTAATTAAAAATGTCGGGAATTAAATTTTACATATAATGAGCGTTAATATTTTTTTTAATGAGCGTTAATATTTTTTTTAATGAGCGTTAATATTTTTTTTAATGAGCGTTAATATTTTTCGTTAATATTTTTTTTAATGAGCGTTAATATTTTTTTATGTAACCTCTAACATTAAGGCCCTAACCCTAAATTTTTTTACAAAATCGGATTTCCTTGTATTACTTGCGAAAATAAGTAAAATCTCTATATCATAGCTAATGCATCATTATATTTAAGATAAGCATCCGTTGTATTAATGCAATATGACGTAAAAGCGCATATACAAGATCCCCAAAACAATAGACTCACTACGGGGTGCGGACCGCGGAATCTATTAATCTAATGCAATTAGTTAGGCACCTATTATAAATACAAAGCGTGTATGTACACTTGACCCTCGCTAATTCAACCCATTTGGATCACTCTGGTTTTAAATAGACCCGTGTCTTGTATGTGTACTTTTTTACAATAGCATGATAAGGCGAGATCAACTTAATTTGGTGGTTTACATTACATACCTTCTTCAAAATGGAACGAATACTTTCAATCGGAAATTATCGGCTGACCTTACTCGTCTTTTATGTTCGTTCATTTTCTCTTCGGAACTTTTCGGAACTTTACAATTTCTAATCTTAATTCCGCCCGGCATTAACTCTCCGGCCAAAATTATATATATCCCAAAAAATTTTTTTCTAAGAAAGGTAATGTAAACCACCAAATCAAATTGGTCTGGCCTAATTAAGTACATCATGCTACTAGAAACAATATTATAAAGTTAACACGCATACGCGCGCTGATACCCTAAACCCTAATTTAGATGATCATACTGTATGATAAGAGAGTAATTGGTTATTATTAAAAAAAAAGAAACTTTACTTTTTTTTATTAATCGCACAATTTTTAAATTCTTCTATGACTTAAAATATCTTATATGTCTGTCAAAGTAACTAGATGTTCACAAAGATTTTAATCGAAGTAATCTAATAGCGATAACTTCCAACATTTTTAAACGTAGTGCTATTTATTACGTAATTATTTTGGATAATGGGATAGCATTCTATCATATGTGTATATTACATGATTGACTGTTGATATTATCACCTCGGTGGGACGGCACACCCCTAATGGTTTTGATGAATAGAAATAACGTTCTTAATTTATGTAAATATTATTGACCAATTTGTCATACCAAATCTTTTATACATATTTGGTATAAGAGAATTCATTATTTAGTGAACTCGTTCTAAATAACAAAAATCTTCAGAACAACGATTATGTAATCTGCTACTTCTTAGGTACCTTATTGTATGTCTTAATTCGATCTAATAAAAAGAGTAACGGTACCCGATATATATGGGTGTAGCATGCTTGAAATGGCCAAATGTTTTCCTCTGCTTCCAACCCTGGTTGCTAGAAATCCAAGCCTGCTGAATGTTTATTCGGATGTTCATGACGTTGTTCGAGATAAGAACGTTGATTTTAATGAATCCGACTTTTGGTGTAATTTAACTTTTTGACGTATCACCATTGCTATTGGGTTGATGGATCCGAGAATATTGAAACACTTCATAATCTTCAATTAGAAATTCGCCTCCTATTTTGATTTCTTTTTCGTAATTTGCTTTTGAACATCCCCAAACCTTTTCATTTTTGTTAGACATATATAAATCTAAGTAGCCGAAAGACGGTCTAAAGTCTTCCATACAGCAAATTGCAACGTCTTTATTTTTAACTCTACTAAGTTTAGAACTGGATTGTTCATTTATTTTTAAAGAAAAAATAAAACTAGCATCAGTTTCTTTATATTTTCTCCCTATAATTCTTTCCCATTTTAAGGGGTTGTATCCTCCAAGAATCTCTCCTGTCTTTTCGACTTTCAAGACTATCACTGTGTTATCTTTGTCCTTACATTTGTTGTAAAAAGTGCTCTTTTTAAATCCATCTTTGCGATCGCTACCCCTAAGAATTAATTTTAGCTCATAATCATCATGAGATGAAGGATTAATCCAAGAAAGAATTTCTTTTACATGCTCAGCATTGATAATAGTTGAAAATTTTTCATCTGATTGGGAAAATTCGACAGTAACACCAACTTTATGGGTTTGTGTATCTTTAGTAAAATTGTCTGAAGAAAACATTTTTTTCAAAACTGATTGGGAAGATCCGGCAGTAAGATCATCTTTATGAGTTTGAGCATCTTTAATAATGTTGTCTGATGAAGAAAATATTTTTTTCAAAAATGACAGATTCCTTTGACGTTTTGGCCTTAAGCTATTAGATGGTTGGATATCTTCATTAACCGTCTCTTGATTATTACAATTTTCATGATAGAAAGAATATTGAATATTTTTTAATGTATTAAGGACTTCATTAATTTCTGGACGCATCATAGGATCATGATCCCAACAAAGTTGGTAAAGTTTAACGTAATCGGCGGGTGTATTTTCTATTGGGTCTTCTCTGTCTCCATTTGAAACATGAAGAAGAATTGTTATCTGGTTCTCAAAGGAACAGAAAGGAGGTCTACCACTAGATATCTCCCAAAGAATTACTCCAAAACTGTAAATATCAGATCTCTTGTCACATCTATATCGATGGTTTGCAAAGCATTGAGGTTCAAAATAACCGTACATTCCAGCTTTGACCATTGTTACTTGGTCCATATATTTAGATATTCCAAAATCAGCAATTAACATTCTTTGATTGTGAACTAATATGTTCTTTGAATGCTATTCAAAAAGCAAAAATAAATAAAATTATTCAAGATAATATATATGTATGTATTTATATGCAATATATATAAAATTCTTACAAGGCTTCGATGAAGCATTCCATTATCATGTAAAAACAATAGGCCTTCAGCTATTTCTTGTGCAAATCGTAGTTTATCTGACCAATCTAGTTTTAAAAAGTTTATTCTTAAATAATCACGTAAATTCCCTTCATTAGCGAGTTGTAAAATTAGGTTATACTGGTTATTGGTAGGATCTGAAAACGTTAAAATAAAATTATAATTATCGGTCTATAAAAATTATAATGTCCAGACTTATGCGAAAGCAACGAAACATCTCCGAAGTCATATAAGTTTGGACACTTTAATAAATTATTTAAACAGATGCCGAAGAATCACCTTTAGTGACTCCATAAAATCGAATAATATTCGGATGTCTATGTCTGTCAACAGCAATAAGTATTTGAAGCTACACATCAGAAAAATGTTAAGATATTAAATTTAGTAAGAAATTTAATAAATATATAAGGGCATGCAAATTAAATTTTGGAAATATAAAAAAAAAACTTAATATGTTTTAATAATGACTTTTACTAAATGTACCTATGGCGTTTTACAACTATGAATACATTATCTCAAAAACTAGCTAATTAATCGGCGCGGTGTATTCTAAGTAAAAATGTTCTACGCCCCAAAATCTTGCCAAACCATAATTCTAATACTAAATACTAACCTAACGTGAAAATTTTGCGTTAAAAACTTTAAATACAAAACTTAGAAAAATATATAAAACATAATAAAACATATGATAGGTGCCAAACACCATAGGTACGTTTTATAATAAATATTAATGATTAGGGTGGGTTATAAAAATTTCATAGGATGATTATATATGAAATTTAGCAAAAAAAAAAAAGAAGCCGACTGGCTGGTCTATTTAAGAGTTTCATGTTATGAAAACAAAGGTATTAAATTCGTACAGCTTAATGTGCACTATATTACCTCGTTAACAAATGCATCAATAAATGTTTCATTAACTACAATGTCATTGGCATTGATTCCGTCTATGTCATTAGTATTAATATTTAGGCTTTTAAGAACAACTGTCATATTGTTCCAGGTCGCTTTTCGAACAGTCCCAAATGGGCTTCTACTGAATTCCTCGCAATTATTAAATAAATCATAATCAAATTTTATAACTTCGTTTCTTTCATTAATAATTTTTTCAATTAATTTATTTAAAGTATTTGCCATAATTTGATAAATTCGTACGTACGTGTGTGCGTACGTAGCATATGTATTTATGTATTTGCTGTAGTACGTGCGTACGTACAGTACGTACAAGCGTAATACATAAACTAATATACAATATAGTGAAGTGGTATGGTATGGAAATGCTGATTTGGTCTTTTTACTTGCCCCTAAAAATAATGAACGATAATTGATTTAACGGTAATGATCTGAATCTTAATAATACGAATTCAAATGATCTGTACGTCTTACAAAGCACCCTCAAAATAAAAAATTCATTAATAAAAGCTGCGTCTAATCGATTACCCCACCCTAGGGATAGGAATCGATTTAGTCGACTAAAAATTTTATATGTAAATTACTACGTTTAGTCGATTTAGTCGACTAAATCATATAGCCGATTCCTATCCCTACCCAACCCAACCCCTTAACTGATTACTGGGGAAAAGGAAACAGTGCCGGCACCATAATAAACACATTTAATTTCGTATGTACGTACGTACGTACATACGTACATGAGTTTATTAGTCTAATCCCCGATAACTATATCAAGATCACGGGAGGATTAATAGTATACAACGGATCAGGATATTACGTATTAGTACTAATTCCACCCCAACTAGTTGGCCAATACCCCTTAATTTTGAGGGCTCAGAAACAGTTTAGTGTGTACAGGCACCGTTAAAAATCTGCCGACGATTATCATACCAGAAAAAGTAAAACCG
>CAJVPZ010001893.1:0-13481 GCA_910592135.1 Racocetra fulgida | reverse complement strand
TATAGTAATTTATATATAGAACCGCGTCACGTTTTACTATGATCATTCTTCAGTTGACTGGAGAATCGTCAATTAAATCATTAACTAGATCATTAATTAGATCATTAATTATAGTTAACAAAAGTTTTTCAAAAATATCTTGGCATTTACTAAGCTAATTTAAATAATCTAACTACTGTTAGATTTGTTTTAATGAGTTCTACAACTTTACTTAAAAACTCAAAGGTGATTAACTTAGTACAAAAAAAGTTTTTTTAAAGAATCACTATATTTCTTAAAAAATTTTTCAAATTTCTATCTATAGTAATTTATATATAAAACCACATTACTTTATATTATAATTATTCTCCTGTTTACTAGAAAATCATTATTAAATATAAATATAAACTTTCAAAATCGTTTTAATTAATTAATAATGATTGTTAACTTTTTGTATAAAATAATAATCTGTTTTTAGTATCTTATTTACTTTAGCCAATAAAGTTTAAAAAACAGAATTTTTTAAAATAATCAAAACTAGATGTTCTAAATTAAATATTCAAAGCTTTTTAAATTTTATTAACTATTAAAAATTTTTTTTCAAAATATATAATGTTTGTGGAAAAAACATGTGAAAGCTAATCATATTTAAAAATTCAAATATAGATTATTTTAGAATATAATTTTCTTATTTAATATATTCTCTGTCTATAATATAAACTCTTAAAAATAATTGATTTTAGTATATAAATTTTGATTATTTAGATATATAGTAATTAAAACTTTATTCATCTAATATACTTATCAACTCTTCTTGACAATTTTCTAATTAATAACTCCAAAAAACTAAACTATAAAAAAATGTTATACAGTGCAGGACAGCTTAAGATATCTAATTTTATTGGTTGTTTTAAAAATGGTATAATTTGACAAAAAATTATTAAATCAAAAAAACCTCTTTCAAATTGATAGTTTGTAATCTAAACTATATTTTTAAAAAAGTTTTTCTTTTATTTTTATTTTTAACAATGTTATAACAGTTTAAACTTTGACATTTTATATATAAATCTAAAATTTGACGCTGATCTACATGCATAAACCAATAAAAATTCATTATTTTTGTGTTACATTTTTTAAATTTGATGCATCTTAGTAAAAAGTTGATGTTTTATAATGTCCTTATCCAAATTTAGCGTCTTTTTAATAGTAAAATAAAAATTTGATATCTTAAGCTGTCCTGCACTGTAGAAGATATTAAAGTTTTTTTTTTTTTTTTTAATCTTCAAAGGTAAGGCCATGCTTCTATTTTTATTAAAATCTAATTAAACTTCTTTACAAATAATTAAATAAAAAAATTATATTATTTGAACTTTATATCTATAAGATATTAAGACTAGAGACTCAGATAGGGCCCTTGCTAACTTTAGAGTTATAGGAGTTATCTGTGATCTAAATCTATTAGAATGCCATGACTTAACTAGATTTCTGAGGTAATTCAGTTGTGTAAGCTATATTGATATTTAATCCACTTTGAATATCATAATTCAAGTTTAGTACTTATAATAATAAAAGGTACTAATTGAGTAGATAGAATTTGTGATGCTGAGGTTGTAAATGGAGTATTAGTTGGTATATTAGTTTTTGCTCGAAAGACACAATATGATATCCAACAGTCTTTGTAAATTTTTGATTTAAATGTAATAGAAGTTGAACAATAAGTTTAGTTAAAGTTTTGTTTAATGAAGTAATATCTTTAATTAAGTCTATAAGGTCTTGAGTGATAAAACTAGTTATTGTTGAAAACAAGGATGATATATTAGGATTATTGTGTATTCACATGCTATTAAGATTTTTAATTTAATAATATAGATTCATTGTAGATTCAGTTGATATGTCAAGAGTAGAAGGTTTAAAAATATGCTGAAGTGATTTGTGAATAAGATTCTCTAGATGCTGAGAATTTAAACAAATTAGCCAGTAGAGTGCTATGCTAATTTGGTTGCATTTATAGCAGTTTAATAAGTAATATGGATAGAATTTATGAAGAACATGTAGAGTAGGTAGCTCATCAAGTAAAATTTTAATTCTAAAAGATTTAAGAGTAGCTGATTGAAAGCTATGTAAATAGTTTGTTATTTTTAATTATTATTAATAAATAACCAAATAATATTTTAATTAATATATAGTGTAATCAGAGTTTATTGTTGAAAGTGATTTTGTGATGACCAAAGAGCATAAATTTTATACATAACAGATTATACAAATACATCATCTAATAGGCAATTCAATTAAAAAATCATCAAATTAAATAGTATACTTTGGATTATATATATTCTGAAAATTAAATTCTAAAAATGATGCAATAGAGTAACTTTGAGCAAGTTGATCAGCAAGAGCATGATAGACAGTCGATTTGATTAGCTTGAAGATCTCTGAGTTACACAACATAAAAAAATTTTTTTAAAGTAACTCTTACTATAAAAAGCCACATCGTTAATTGGCAACTTACAGTTTCATATAGCAAAGTTTTTATAAAAAACTTTTTTGGTATTTTTTAACTTCTTATATGTCTATAAGCGAAAAAGATCAGTATAGATCAGTATCACTAAAAACTTGGCTTAGAAAACAATATTTTTAGTATTTACCATTATATTAGCTATTTAAGTTCTAAATTTCGAAGACAGTCAATAAAAAGAGATTATACTATACATAAGATTTAACTTGAAAACCTTTACATATATTATTTTAACGTATTATTTCAATAATAATAAGTTTATACTAATACTTATATATTATATATTGCTTAATATTATAGAATTAAATTGTTATATATAACTTTTGTTTAGATTATAATATATACAAGTAGTATTAGTGTTTTATTAATTATATAGATTAAAGATCATAATATATTATTTGTAAAATCATAATAATTTAAAGTAAGATAGAATTATTACTGTATTTAATTTATAATAAATAAGAAGAGTGAATCTTTGCTAATGCTAATGAAAAATAATACATAACTAATATTAGATGTTCAATTAATTTGATTGGTTAATAATCACATTTATTGTTTACATTTATTAACCTATCAAATCGAATGTCTACTATGCTATCAGCAAGGTTATTAAATTCATTATCTTGGTGTGTATTAATTTTGTAAAAAGTAACTTGTAATTTGTATAAGTTAATAAAATTGATTAAAGTATACTATAATGAATGATATAGAGTATTTGTAAATTGTAAGTCAAGTAAATCTTGGCTAGTGTTGTTATATTTAGAAATTACTAACTGTGAATCTGTATAGATATATACTATATAGTTTTTTGGTGCTGTAATGAGTGTAGAAAGTATTGCAAAAAGTTCAGCTTTAAATAAGTATGGCCAAAGTTTAATTTGTGCTTAATAGATATATTAAACTCTGTTATATTGAATTTGAGCTTATTCAATTCCTATAGAGCATTGAGATAAGCCTAACTATATTACTGAGCCATCTGTATAAAATGAAAATTCTGGTAGATTAGAATTGTAGTTAGCAATAGTTTGTAGAGTCTCTATTAAAGGACAATTTTTAAAAAGTAATGAAATAGATAAAGTAGAAATTAAAATATTAGTTGTTATTAGGGTCTGAAGAGGGTGTTATATAGCAATAGAAAATAAGAGATCTAAATAATTTACATTAAGGTTAAGTATTTTGTCATGTGGATTAATTCGTTCAAGAAATTTAGTAGCTAAATTAATTAGAATTAAGATAGTACAATTATTTGTAATAAGTTAGAAATTTAAAAAGCAGTTTGTATATAGTCTGAGAATTATTAAAGGTGTAGGATAAAGTTGAATAAATTAGGATTTAATAGAACAGCTTCAATATATAATTAGAATATAGCCACTTGGTATAAGCTGTTGACATATTTTTCCTATAATAATTTGATTATTAAATATAGTTATAATTCAAGGTTTTGATTATATAGAGAAGTGTCTAGTTGTATAACTATAGTAATTAGAGCTAGAAAGTTGAATGTGGTTATAGAGTATTCTTGTACATATATGACTAATTACTAAATCTTTTAAGATCACAAACCAAGTTGATGTTCTTCTTTTAGACAATTTGCCTAATCGTGATAAAATGATATTAAAGTTATTTAATAAACTTAGTTCTACACAAATAGATATATTGTCAATGAAGTATTAAGAGTATAAAACTGAGGAATAGACTACTTATTACAGTTTTTGTAGAGGTCAAGCTTGCTGCTTTAGTAGACTTCTTTTCATATTTAACATTCAAACCAGAAGAATATTCTAAAAATATAAAATGATAAGATTGATGCTAAGAATATTCTAAAAATACAAAATGGCAAGATAGATGCTAAGACTTTTAGTTATCAATATACAATCATAAAACTTATAAAGAATAACTACAGAAAAGCTTTGTTGACTCAATACTTTTTTTTGAAAAAATTTTGTCAAAAAGTGAGCATCTTAATTTATTTTCTTTAAAAGATTAATATATAAATTCATCAAAACAGTCAGTATTATTAATTTCTTAATGCAGTTATTTATATCATTTGTTTACTTTAATAAACCAATAGACTGCAGAGGATTATTTGGAGAATAAAATATTATACAGATAGGCAGAAAAAACAGGTAACTAAGACAATACAATAGTGACTGTGTCTCGATTTCTGTAAACCACCAACAATACTTCAAGACTATCTTAAACTACTTTGTCTAATTTTTCTAGTTTAATTTATAATCCTTTTTTTTTTTAACAGGTTTTTGATATAAATACTATATTATTAGGATAGAGTTAGATACAAAGCTTCTTTATTTTGTAATATGTAATTTTTTAAAACCTAATACAGGCTTATAATTGTGCTTTGTTAAATTCTTTTTTTCATTTTGTCTCTTTTTCTTCTTTTTTAATATTAGTTTTAATGTTTTATTTTTTTTTTCTGCTTCTTTATAAGAAGATATCATTAAATTAGTAATATTCTATTATAGGGTGGTGGTTTAACAAAGCTTTTTGAGATAGTTAAGTTTCTTTGAAACTTAGCATGATATATCTCTTATAGATTCATCTGTTTAGTATAACTAATCACTTATAAATACTCTTAGAAGTAACTGCAGAATGTCAAATCTTAATATTATATATATGTAATATGTTTTTTGTTCATTAACAAACTGAATATAATAAAGAATATTGACAAGATAGCCAAAGTAGAAAAAAAAATTAAAAAACTTTATTGTAAATTTTTTACTATAACAATATTTAAATACTACTATAAATTTAAGATTTGAATATTATAAAATTTTATAAAGCTTTTAACTTTATATAATTTGTAAAAAAGTATTATTTGAGATTAAATTTGTATATATATAAAATATAAAATATTATTGCTAGTAGTTAATTCAATCTGCTATAAAAACAAATACAAATTTAAAGTTCAAAATATTTTAAATTAACAAATATAAAATACAAGCAAAATCAAAACAAAATTAAGATAAAACTTTAAGAATAAAGAGTATACAGTAATTTATAAATTATATATATAATTGATGATATTTTATTCTTTTAAGTTAAAAAATATTTTATTAAAATAACAGTTTTTATACTTCTAAGTAAAATTGTAAATAGATTATTCACCTTTTGAATAGAATATATTATACAGTAATATCATCTGGTTGGTATAAAAACAAATCAAAAATTATGACAAATAATAATAATTTATTCAAAGTAATAATACCATATATGGTCAAAAATAAGCTACTATTTTTGGGGGTTGTCTAAAGCCGTGTCTATCACGTGACCTAAAGCCAATAGAATTGTTTATTTTGATTGACACGGATCAGCCCGAAGAGACAAAAAACAGCGAAAAAAAGTGAAAATCGCAAAAAATACAAGAAACAATAGTCTAAACCCATCTTGGTGCATTAATAAAAAATGTCGGGAAGACAATTTTACTATAAGACATGCCCTGACCCTAACCCCAAACTAACCCTTACCCTAACTTTAATTAAAAACTAAAAACACGTGACTGGACACAGCTTTAGACGTCCCCCATTTTTGGCCAAAAGTTACACAAAAATTTTACAGGTAGCTTATTATTGGGTAAAAGTGTTTTTTGCTAATTACGAAAAGTTTTATTAAGTAAATCAATCATGTGTATTAAGTAAAAATTGTTCAGGAGATCAAAATACATATATCTTGAAAGTTTCATATAAATCGGATAACTTTTTATTAATTGACTTTTGTAAAAATTCGTCGAACGTAACATGCAAAAATGTATTAATAAAAAGTTATCAAATTTGGATGAAACTTTCAAAATATATGTATTTTGATCTTCTGAACAACTTTCACTTAATAAGCTATGTCGATTTACTTAGTAAAATTTGACTTTACTATAGAGTAACTACCGACGATCATTAAGTAGCTTATTTTCGGGTATAAGACGTTTTTACGTTTTTCTTCCAAAAAAGGAAGGTAGCTTATTTTCGGAGGTGGCTTATTTTCGGCAATATACGGTACTGAAGATAATAGTCGTGAGCAGAATTGAACGCGTTGCTACACTCCTATGGCGTATTATCAATTTTACCCACAAGAAATGATCGAACATTTAGCAATATCTTTCTGCTTTTAGGCACTCTGTTTATATATGAACCAAATTATTAGCGTTAGTATCAGCAGATTCAAATCTAATTTTTAATCATACATTTGAACAGGTGAGGTATGGCAATATAATTATAGTCGCTAAATCACAAATGCTACTATATATCATTTTATTATTTACTGAAATACGTTTGGGCTGATTTTATGTATTATATTTTTGACGTTCGGATAAACAAGATTTAGGTGGAATTCACGTATATAGAGCCCGGAATTTTTAGGTTTAAGTGTTAGTCTAGTACCTCTGTGTTCAAACGACATCATAAATCCTCTTGGCGATAAGAATCTTCCATACTTAGTATTGAAATGTGAAAATAATCGTTCTTTTATACAGAGCAGAATATGGTACCGAGTCAGTGGTGACACAGGTGCTTGGATTTTACTTGGTAAAGGTGATGAGACATCAGGGATATAAGTTTCTATAAAATCCGCAGTACCATCTTCTCTTGCAACAGAAGTTTTACCATTTCTTGTTGTAACATTATTTTCCAATAATAAATGGTATATTTGAACAACTTCAAGTATCAAAAAATTGTTCAACTATACGATATCAAGTCACCAGATTAAATTATGATTGTGCTTAATTTTCAGAACATAACCTAAAATGAGATCAACGTGCATTCAATTAAGATTAATGAATTAAACGAATTATAGATGATCTTTATTAATGGATCTTGTTTTTTCTTTATGAGCGAATGAGAAAGTTTTGTTTAGAGAGCCCAGTCCAAAATGTTATATCAATCGTCTTGCGACAATACGCAGCTTATATACATCTTCAAAAGATTGCTATTGCAATACATTAACTGGGCTTGGTGCTGAGAAAAGGGACGAAATTGACAAAAAAAAGTTTTGCGAAAAATTGATATTATAAATTCTATAATAAATTATGAGAAAATAAAAACTTTAAAAGAATTCTACTGCAAAATTTATTAAGATAACAGCATTTATTCCTTAAGTAAAAAAATTTTCTAGACTAATCTAGATTAGTTAAGCTCAAAAAATTTTTTTTGTAAATTTCGTCCCTTTTTTCAGCACCTAGCCCAGCCGATTAACTATTAAGGATTACATACTACGTTCATCTTATTCAAAGAATGACACCTAACAAAATAATATAAACATACCTTCTTTTAAGCATCATTTTCACCGCAATCCTCGTTTACTAGTTCGCCATAGTAAACAACTATTGTTTTCAATTTTCCATTAACGTATACTTCTTGTATTTCACACGTGTTTCCTCTACCTGCAAGATTAGTAATCTTGACACATATACGTGTTAGTGATTATATTTAAATAGTTCCACTCTAATTATAGATATAAATGAAATAATTCACACCTGTTGGATGTTTACGTTGCGAGGAAGATAATAAGCGATATTATTTGTAATTTTTAATGATTCACGATATAGTCTTTCACTATAAATTTTGACTAGAAATCGTAAAGAAACATACCAAGTTTAAGTAAATACAAAAAAAAATGTCAGAAAGTCTTTTACCCATCCAATGCAATCATAGTTTTTATATCAAAGGTTTTGGCAGATAAATAATCTGGACCTGCATTATAGATGAAATGGCAGGTAAATTAACAAGTTTTGATGAGTTGAGAGAATTCCTTGATGGCATTTACCTCCCCAAGGAGGGCTCAAAAATACGACATCAGCCTGTGAAATGGAATAAAAACGTCATTAATATAAATCAATGCAACAGACTAATACGCGTTATTTATGAAACAACCTTTAATCTGGGAATAAGCTCCAAGTAATCACCCAAAATAAATTCAATCCGATCAGCAACACCATATATCATAGCATTATGTTTTGCACACATCAGCTTGGTCTCATCTATATCAATTGCTATTACTATAGAAGGATCCAACAATCAAAAAACGATCAAAAGATAAACTAATGCTAATCATTATCGATCAATGAATACGAATCTTACCTTTATGGCACGTAAAAGCAAACTGTATAGCATTTCCACCGACACCACAGAATGCATCTATAATTACGTCACAACGACAACGTTCTGCGATATGAATAGCAATGTCTTCTGGTGTGACCGAATACCATCCTTCTAATACAATTAATAAATTATGGTAAATTTTTGTAGTTACAAATGAAAGCCTATAGTTAATTATAGTTGCGATTACACCTTCATCCATAAGAATGCCTTCCTTATATTTAGTAAATAAAACGGTGCGTTGGTTCCAATACCTTAAATGGGTAAAAAAAAAAATATGAATAAGGAATCGTATAGAGACGATTGATCAAAATAATGAAATAAAAACATGAAATACTTTTTTAAAAAATCCGGCATGGTTTCCTTTGAAGAATGAAGTCTTTTCTCTAATGTTGTTGACTGTATATTGGAACCCATTTTTCTAATTTTACCGGAACAGACAATAATACAGCCGCCAAGGTTGAGTATCGGAATATTAAAAATCTTACAGCTGATCATGCAATGCACGTAGTGACGGTTTATAACCGGATATTCAGTTTAATAAAAAATATACGATATATCGGATTTAAATTTGACTTTGTAAATAAAATCGGATTACGTATCGGGTTTAAACCGGTTTTTAAATAAAGTAGCCGCGCGACATTGTCGTGATAAAACCAGAAATGCAGTCTTCTTTAGTATATTATAAAAGGAATTTTATATATGTTGATCTCAAGCAGGATTTTTTTGTGTTACTTTCAAAAACGACAAAAGTCATCCATCTCAAGAGGTAATAGACAAGATTAGGAAAGAATTGTGGTCAAATTTGCAGATCTTTGGCCCTGGCTTAGTTTTAAAACTGATAAGTCAGGGCCAAATGATCTGCAAATTTGACCAGAATTAGATCGTTTTTGAAAGTAACACAAAAAAATCCGCCCATATGTATGATATAATTACAGTTTTCTCATAACATTTTAGATAAAATCATGAAGTATACACAAGTATAACTGTTACAGTAATTTCTATGATAGATCAAAACAAGACCTTAATTAGTGCTCGAATAGATTCTAAGTTTATTAAATGTATTTGCAGATACATAAAAAAAATTATAAGAATAGTTAATACATCAATAAAAGTAGGGAAGCAGATTTAACAATAATTTTATTTACTATAATATGTAGTTACGTATCAACTTGATAAGCCAGTGTGGATGCCTTATATATCTCAATGATATATAAGCATTTTTATCATTTAAAGTTAATTCTCAACATATTTTTTTATATATTTTAACTATTAATTAAGGTGCTTAAGAATGTTTATAATTTCACCAATTTAAACAGTTTATAGTTAAATAGATTAACATCCACATGTTTTTTGAATGACCCAGTTCACTTATTCGTCGTTTTTTTGATTAATTTTTGTTACGAAATTTCGGACGTAATACCAATTCGGGTTGGATATAATAATTTTTGAGTATGAACTCTGGTTGAAGTTTGGTTCAGTAAAACATTAATTATTCTATAATGAATATAAACTCTGGTTGAATAACGATTGATGTTTTCGTATCAAATTTTTTCGAACTCATTATCATATCAAGGTTTCACTAAGAAATGGTGGACAGATGCGCAAACACGTACTCTAATCGATGAACGAAGAACGTATTTGATTTTTAGGGGTCTTTTTTCGATAAACCATTACACAAACTTGCTATTAAGTGACGTAAAGAACAAACGAAACCTTCAAATAAAATAGTTTTTTGGCCTCTATGAGATAAATAAGCAATAAATATTAAAAGAACAGCTACGCCAAGCTGTAAACATATAAAGTCTTAATTGCATATGATTCTAATTTTATATATACAAGTTTTGATTTTTTTTTGCAAGATCAAAAAAATACAATAACGAAAATGCAAAAAACGTTATTGGCGAAAAATATATTGGATATAAATGGTCTTGAAACACTATCAAACCTTATGATATAACCTATTTAGTTTGACCAAAACCTACTTATGTTCGTTGGTTTCTGACAAGTTTTCTAAATTGGATAGTATTCTTTCAACGCTTATAAACGTTTAAGGAAAAAAAAATAAAATTGCTTGGTTATCTATAAATGGTCTGACTTTTAACCAACCGATTCTCAACCGGTTGGCTTATTACTCAACCGACGGTTGACCCGGATCAGGCGGTTCACTACTAATAATTAGAAGAATGCAAGCTAAATTGAACTTTGGTTTTTAATTTTAACAATAAATATAGTGTATAAAAATACAGTTACTGTATTTTTATACACTATTTATTGTAAAATTTTTCAAAATTAAAAACCAAAGTTCAATTTAGCTTGCATTTTTCTAATTATTAGATACCCACAATATATTATGGGTTTATGCTAATATTAATTTCTTAAGCCATATCTACCTTTCTATAGTCTACGTATATACGTATATGTTTGCTGGTAATCTAAATCTTTCAAATAAAAAGTCAAGTGTAAAATATGATCAAATTTGAGTGATTTTTTTCAAAATGTTTTTTTGAAAGATATCAGACTACAACAATTTTAAAGATTTTTTTTGGATAAGAATTATTGCACAAAATATGGCCATGGGGATTAATCCATGTCCAAATAAATCATTTTTGGGCATAGTCCAAATGCTGATTACGAAATATACTTTATAAATTTATCATGAACGCAGTGAAATTTTTTGTTAGCATAAATTTTATTTTTAGGATCTCGAAAAAATTTCTAATGTTCTCAAAAGTTCCTAGAAAAATATTTTTATAATTATATACAAATTTTATGTCCTCAAATGAGAATATAAACTTTAATTATTATGATCTCAAAATATTTTAATGTTCTTGAGAACATTAGATATTTCAACTGCACGGACGGAACTGGTAGTTTTTCACCGCAGAAAATCATCGTCCTTGTCTTCGTTTCCCTCTAACATTAAGCGTCATCAAATAGCAGTTTTGCACACAGGACGGTTGTGACAAAATTGGGACAGAATTGAGATTTAAAAAATGTTACAGTAATAACTCAAAATTGTATTGAGATAGCCTTCTTTCAACTCTTAAATAATTTTGCGTATATCGATATTTTATTAAAAAGGAACAGTCAAAATGTACATCGTTGCTAATTGGATACCCGATACCAAAAATTTATCAAATTAAGCACATATCAAGATTATCATCAATTTTCAGATCGTTACCTTGGTTTTTTTTTTTAGTACTTTTTAGATTTACAATAATGTTTCGCTTTGCCAGTCGTTTCAATTCTACTATCTTTAAAAAAATCAATTATAGAAATGCTTCAACAATTTCTAATCCTACAATTGCCAACATAGAAACACAGTGGAAAGCCTTATCAGAAGCTGAAAAATCCAGTCTTATAAAGAAGCTTGAGGACTTACAAAAGCAGGACTGGAATAAGCTTTCCGTTGACGATAAAAGAGCAGGTCAATGTCTTAAAACTTCATATTTATTTTACCTAAAATTATTTTTATAACTTTTTATTAACCAAAAGTCAACACCCTCAGCTTATTATATTTCGTTTGGACCTCATGGTCCAAGAGAACCATTTATGGGACCAGGTCACACGGGTAAGGTAATTATCGGAATTGGCGGTGTTCTCGCAGCGTCTCTCGCATTCCTTTATGTTACCAAAGTATTAGGTATGACATTATTTATTCAGCAATTATAAACGATTATATTCTATAATAAACATAAATATAAATATTCTTCTGTGCATAAAGTCCCCGAACAACCGAGAACTTTAACTAAAGAATGGCAGGAAGCCACTAACGAAAAAATGCGTAGTCAGAAAGCTGATCCAATAACCGGTATATCATCCGAAGGATATAAAGGAAAAGGCTTTGTTCATTGAACCATGATTTCACATTATATCTTGAATTCTTGGTAAGATATATTTGAATCATCATAAAAGTTTTGAATAGTTTAGCAAATAACAAACAGAATATATCAATATTTGTAATACTGAATCCAAGAAAATTATTGAAATACATTTTAAAAGGCCCTTATTGATTCATACGGCGCGAGCATTGTACAAAATTATACAAAAATACAATTTTCATTACAAGCAACCTTTTGTTTACGAGTTTCCAATATTCGATAATATATATATGTATATCAAATGAACGACATCAATAACTTTATAGTGTTAATCTGCGCCAACCTTAGGACAATCTCTTCGAATATGTCCTTCCTAATTAATAAATTATGAGTTATTACGAGCAAGAATGATAATTAAACGCATTTCGATTCATACCTCTTTACAATTATAACAAACTTTAGATCCTTGAGGAGAGTCACAGTCTCTACTAAGATGACCAGATCGACCACAATTGTAGCATTTCTGAGCCTTGATACAGTCACTGAAAGAATAAAAACATTAAGTAATCATTATTTAAAAATAAAATTGTAACTATAAACTAAGAATACCGTTGAAGATGTCCATGCCCTATTATTAAACCCGTTAAAAGCATTAAAAGAAAATGTTAGATGTGAATCAGTATTAAATAATCACCAAAGATTGTACGTTATTATTACCACCACAGCCATAGCAAGTTTTAGATGTGAAGCTAGAATTATAATCATCATTCGAATTACAATTACGTGCAATATGTCCGGTCTGATATAAAATGATTAAGATTAAGAAGCGCTTGATGCAATATTGATAAAAACGAGGTGACTTCTTCGAATACCTTTCTACACTGTAAATCAATAATTATTATGTATTAGTTATTATAAATTCATAAGAGAAAATGATTAAAACTAAAAGATACTGGTGAAATTAAACTAGAATGGAGAAATAATTTCACCAATATCTCTAGTTAAAACAGTAACTCGCCTTATAGCAGACTGAACTTGAACTGTTTCTTGATCCATAGTCAT